>SJYC01147023.1:0-58492 GCA_006408675.1 Madoqua kirkii | reverse complement strand
TGAGAGAGATTGGGGGCAGAAGGAGAAGGGGACGATAGAGGATGAGATAGCTGGATGGCATCACCAACTTGATAGATGTGAATTTGAGTTAATTCCAGGAGATGGTGATGGAAAGGGAGGCCTGGCGTGCTGTGATTCATGGGGTCGCAAAGAGTCGGATGCAACTGAGCAACCACATTGAACTGAACTGAGAGGGTATAGAAGGTTTGGAATGAAAGGAAATAAGAAATATAAGAGTACACAGAGGTGGGAATTGATAGGACAAGGAGACCACCACCTGATTCCCAATGGGAAATCTGCTTCTTTTCTTTCTCAGAATTTCTAATTATTGGAAAATAGACTAGCAGTTTTGTGGAGGCAGAGTTGATTCTCCTCATGTGGGTGAAGACTTTTCCTTCAGCATTTAAACAGGCAGTGCTTCACCCTTTTGGAAGAAACATGGTAAGTTTATATGTGAAAGCTCTTGTATCAAATCAAACTGGCTCTGGGTTCTAGTTGTCATTTCTTACCTGCATGATGAGTGACTTGGCAAATTTCTTGGTGTCTCTGTGCCTCAGCTTAACAGTATATGTTGAAAAGCTAAGCACAGTCATTCCAAATAACTTTGACAATTTCTCACGTGTTTTTTTTTTCTATCTTTAATGCCTTTGTATCCCAGTTGATTTGTGCATAAATGGAGTTATAATGTTTCTATTGCTCTAGTTGAGTTCTTCCTGGATATAAAAATAAAAGTCCTACTTTGCAAGATAAGTAATAATACTTTTTTAAATATTTTAAACTATAAAACAGTTGAAGTGTGTTACAGTATGCATTCTTTGGGAAGCAGACTCTGAGATAAAGAAGGTGACTAGAGATTCAGGAAGTTGATTAGAAGTGCTCCTGGAATAATTACCTGGGTCGAGAAATAAAGGAATCAGGTTTATTCAAAGGGAGAAGATGCTCAGTTCACTTGGTCATGTCTGACTCTTTGCCACCCCATGGCTGTAGTTCTCCAAGCTCTGCTGTCCATGGGATTTTCCCAGACAAGAATACTAGAGTGGGTTGCTTCTTCTTACTCCATGGGATCTTCCCAACCTGGGAACTAACTCTCATCATCACTTGGTCATGTCTGACTCTTTGCCACCCCATGGCTGTAGTTCTCCAAGCTCTGCTGTCCATGGGATTTTCCCAGACAAGAATACTAGAGTGGGTTGCTTCTTCTTACTCCATGGGATCTTCCCAACCTGGGAACTAACTCTCATCACTTAGGTCCCCTGCATTAGCAGGCAGATTCTTAACCACTACCACCACCTGGCAAGCCTCAAGTGGAGAAGATGGATCAAACGAAACAGACAACTAAAGCCAAGCCTGTGCTTCAGAATTTCCCATTTTTGGAGTGAAGTGGTAGGGTTTTTTGTTTCATTTTGGTTTTGTTGTTGTTGTCGTTGTTGTTGTTGTTTCTGCCACATTGATTAGTCAGTTATGGCCTATCCCTAGACAGAGGTTGTTACCTTGAAGAAGGCAGGTTTCTTCACCCAAATAATTCTAAAAGGCATCTTCACTCACCCCCTCCAGTCACTGGGGGAATGAAATCAACAGTCCTACAGAGGGATCTCACCAGCATATTCTAACATCACAGCATGAATCACAGTGCAAAAGGAAAAAGATCTACATCTAATCTCATATATATGAATATATATATATATATACCTATATGTGTACTTGCTAAGTAGCTCACTAGGCTCTTCTGTCCATGGGATTCTCAAGGAAAGAATACTGGAGAAGGTTACATTACCTACTCCAAGGGATCTTCCTGACCCAAGGATCGAACTTATTTCTCTTATGTTTCCTGCATTGGCAGATGAGTTCTTTACCTCTAGGGCTATGTGCGAAGCCCATATACATGTGCACATGTACATCTATATATTAATATATGTATTTATTCTGGAAAAAGCTTAATCTTTAGCAAAGGCTGCAATATTATAAAGTGTTCCAATTGAATGTGTTTTTATTTTTTCAAGTTAGATGAGAAATCTTGGTCAGATAAGCAGATAAATCAATGTTAGGAAAAGTCAATGATGACAGCTACACTATGTCCTCCATTCTCTTATGTCTATTTATAGAACAAAAATTATCTTAAGACAATAAAAACTGAGGTATCTTTCACTATTTTATCACCATCTTCCTTGGGCAGCTATTTTAGAAAAAAAGAATATAAAAGAGAAAAGAAGGAGAGGAAATGAATGAAAGTAAAGAGAAGGGAAAGGGAAAGAAACATAAATTAGGAGGGGAAAGAAGAGGAGAAGTTGGAAGAAAACAATGTAGAAGAGGAGATAATAGGAAAAGAAAATAACCAGAGATGAGACGGATTGTAATACCTGTGATCTATTGAATATAATTACATTAAACCCAGTATTTATCTTCATAAAAACAAAAACAAATTAAAAAATGATTTATTCCAGAAGAGTGAGGAAGCACTTCCTTGGTAGTCCAGTGGTTAAGAATCCACCTGCCAATGCAGGGGACATGGACTTGATTTCTGGATCAGGAAGATTTCACATACCACCAAGCAACTAAGCATAAGTACCACAACTACTGAGCCCACATTCTAGAACCTGCAAGTTGTAATGACTGAGACCACATGCTGCAGCTACTGAAGTCAGAGTGCCCAAGAGCCCATGCTCCACAAAAACAGAAACCACACCAATGAGAAGTTGCACACCACAAAGAAGAATAGCCCCTCCTCACCACAACTAGAGAAAGCCCACTTGCAGCAATGAAGAATCAGCACAGCCAAATATAAATGAAATGGAACAGTGAAGAGATCCTATAAATATAGCAATGGAGCTCACTTGGACTGGGAATATTAAGGGTAGATTTGGGACAGCTCACCATAGACAGCCTATGACACTGACTTTAAAAGGCACAGTAAGTTCACAGCCAATACAGACACCAATAATACTGCCGCGTGGAACATGGCCAGGTGGGTACTGAAGCAGCAATCTGATATGGAAGCCAAGCAGGGATTCTAGTAGAATGAGGGCTTGCCTCTGTGACAGTGCTGTGGGGATTACATCATGTTTGGAAATTGATGGGCATGGGTCACAAAAGCAGTATAAATGTCCTTGTTTTTCTTCCTGCTAGTTTTAGTCTGCAAAGACACAGCAGGGAGGGAAAAAAAAATGGTTTATTTTAAATGTCTAACTTTGAGAGTGGATTCTGGCCAAAAAATTAGATGTCTGAGATTACTAGTGTTAGGGAACATAAAACGAAGGAAGTCTTGTTCAGGCTTCAGAGACAAGAAAACAGAGCAGGCCCCTGGCCTTGCTTCTAACCTGCATGACACTGTGTTGATTATATGCTTGCTCATGAATGCACCAATTGTTACCAGCAAGCTGAGTGACACTATAGATAAGATAGGAAAGTGGTTTTGGAATTCTTGAGCCCCTGGAGCTCTGGCCAACCATACGTAGCATTCAGTGAAATCCAATGGCTCCCAAAATAAAGCAGAAACACACTGTAAAAAGGTTAAAGTGAAATGAGAGCCACACTTTTGCTCACAAACTGATGATATTATCAGTTTGCAGCCTGGGATTTTAAGCAGGAACCCCCCAAACTGCAACTTAAAGTATCACCCCTAGGGTAGATGCACTGCCCAGAACATTTTCCCAACTGGGATTCCAGTTGTACATGGGACTTCCCAAGCACTGTTTGAATCTGGATGTAAGTCAGCCTATTTGGTGATGTATGCACTGTTATTATCCTTTACTGTTCCTATCTCTGTGTTCTTTTAATGATTGTATATTGAAAATAAGTTAGATAACTCTCTTTATGTATTAAAATTATGAATGTGATGGTGATCTGGTGGTGACATCTGTCACCCCATTAATTGCTAGGGTTGATTCACCTGATCTGCGTGGCTAAGTAGGTGTCCCCTTCCTCCCTCATCAATCCATGCTCATCCTTCCTGAAGCTGCCTATTTGGTGGAAGAGGAAGACCCTCCCCGATAGAGGAGGACAGGTCTTTAATCAAGGGTATACGAGCAGCTGTGCTCCCCTGCTAGAATCTCCAAATAAGCTCTCAGACATTGAAGTTGTTTATTTGTGTATGATGAGTGGTTTCTTTTGTTAATGAGTCCTTTGAACCTGAAATGAAAGTTAAAACTTTTGGCAAAAACAACTAGTCAGGCCAATGAAGCAGGAGAGAGGAATTTGGGAGATAAAACCAAAAAACAAACAAATGAAAAATCCTAAGGTAAGAACTAGTGTGTGCTAAGTTACATTAGCTGTGTCTAACTCTTTACAATCCTATAGACTGTAGCCCGCTGAGCTCCTTTGTCCATAGGAGTCTCCAGGCAAGAATACTGGAGTGTGTTGCCATGTCCTCCTCCAAGTTATCTTCCTGACCTGGGGATCGAACCAGCACTTTTTATGTCCCTAACTAGAGCCAAGTAGAAATAAATTTATTGGTAAGCCAAGGAGAAATAGTGAGTTGCTCTATTTATTCATGCAAAAGGAGTCAAGGTATGCCAAGCATTCCAATTTCCCTTATTTTTAGCTTGCTTAGAATCTCTACATAATTCATACTGTCATTTTAAATGGTAACAATGTTTATGAACAATACTAAGTCTGTGTATTCTATTTACTCTCTAATTATTTTAGTCTTATGCACTTGAAGACAGGTTAAGTGTAAATGGTTGGTTCTTTTCCAGAAATGAGAAATCCTCAAGGCAGAGACCTTTGAATGAAAATCCATCTTATATATGGATAGACACCATGACACCTAAATATACTGAAACGATAGCTCACATCTTCTTTTTTGTTTGTTCTTTTCAACTAACAGCAAGTTGTTTTACATGTTTAAGCTCTCTTATGGACCCAAGAATCAAATCCACAAATTATATGCTAATTTTCCTTCTCATGGATATAGTATGTTTTATGAAAATAGGGCAGAGTTCTTCAAGGTATGAGTCAAGTTACAACAACTCAAAATCATAAAGTTTTGGGAAATAAGAAATGGATGGTTTTGGCATATTCTTGCCCCCCCCCTTTTTTTCCCTAAAATTTGCTCTGAAAAAAATTTAAGAAAAAGAAAGTATTGATCAAAAATATTTGTTATATATTTGAAATTTTATTCTATGAACAAAAACATAACTGATTTCCTAAGCAGCACAAAATATGTTTCTTAGAGGAGAGAAAAAAATATGTATTTTCTCAGTGTAATAATGGCTTGTACTCAGCCATTTACCCCTATTTTGTTAGAAACATCTATAATCACTAGTAGTGAGCACTTGGTTATTTCTCTGCTTCAAAGCAAATGTAAAATCTTTCATCCTCCCCTGTTGAAACAGTGTCATTTATCACTAAGTGAAACACTGTGTTTTGAAGGTGGTTTTAGTTTAGCCTTTTCTTACCTTTTAACCTGCCAGCATGAAATATGTCCATTTATCAAGAAGAGAAACATTTCACTGAGAGTGGTTTAAATGTGAAAGCTTTTTGTTTCTAAAGTAGCAGATCCTTGAAACTTAATCATGGAGATAGAAAAGCTCAAAACAAATTCTTATTTGAGATTTGCCTCCACTTATGGGAAAAAAAAAAAAATGTATCCTAAAACACTATCTTTGCTAATAGCTGGGTAAGTACTTGTCCATATGCTGTTTGTTCAAGTGCTTTAATTATGTTGCAACCTACGTAGAGTTGGGTTTGAGCTATTACAGGGAAAAGGTTATGGAAAGCATTAGGCAGAAGTTTTAAAGCCTTCTAAGTTCCAAGCAACTCTACAGAGGAGAGCTGTATATAATGAAGTGAAGGAAATAAAATGAGTAAGAAGATCTGTATTTGTGAAAATGGTGACAAGATTATTTTTGCAGTCACTCTGGATAGGCTTGAGATTCTGAAAAAAGGAAAAGGAAAAAGAAAACTCTTCTTATATGTGCTAAGATGCATTTTGAAACAAATGGTGCAAAACATTTGCTAGAGTAGTTGTATGTCTCTTGAAATCGTGCATTCCCATGGCTTTCTGTATTCCTCCCCTTATGTAACTAAACATTTCCATAAGCAATGTGGTACCAAGAGAAGAGTGATTTTCCCCACCAGAAAATTATGTCAGAATTTTTAATGGGCCTTTATCTTCAAAAGAACCCCACAGGTCAGTTTCTCAAACCTTAGCATTCCTAAGAATCACTTGGAAAATTTGTTAAACCAGAGGCATTCAGTCTGGGAGAAGAAAGCTGCCATGTTGTGAGCATCTTTCTAGAGAGATCATAGACTCTCCAGAGTGTGATCTCAAAAGAGACCTTGAGACAGATCCCCACAGCTAAGATACCCCTACATTCCTGACCCTCAGAAACTAAGATAATAAATGTGATACTAAATGCACAGTAAGGGACTTGATTTGGATAAATGTTGCTATACAAAATATGTAACTAATACAATTAGTGAATGATACTCTGCTTATAAAACTCCTAAGAAGTTATAGATAAAAACTTAGAAAAAAATACATTTAAAACCTCAGCACTGTAAAAAGAATGAAATAATGCCACTTATACCAACATGGATGGGCCTAGAGATTATCATACAGAGTAAAGTAAGGTAGACAGAGAAATATATATATCACTTATGCATAGAATCTAAAAACAGACAGTACAAATGAATTTATTTACAAAACAGAAACAGAGTCACAGGTGTAGAAAATACATTGTGGTTTTGTGTGCTGTTGGGCTGTCGCCTCAGTCATGTTTGACTATTTGCAACCCTATGGATTATTACCAGGGGTAATGTTGGGGAGGGATAAATTAGGAGACTGGGATATGTGTGTGTGTATACTACATATAAATATACTAATATAGACAGATGTGAGAGTTGGACCATAAGGAAGGCTGAGCACTGAAAAACTGATGCTTTTGAACTGTGGTGCTGGAGAAGACTCTTGAGAATATGTTGGACAGCAAGGGATCAAACTAGTCCATCCTAAAGAAAATCAACCCTGAATAATCATTGGAAAGATCGTTGCTAAAGCTGAAGCTCCAGTACTTTGGCCACCTGACGCAAAGAGCTGACTCGTTAGAAAAGACCCTGATGCTAGGAATAATTGAAGGCAAAAGGAGAAGGGGGCAGCAGAGTATGAAATAGTTAGATAGCATCATTGACAAAAAGAACATAAATTTGAGCAAACACTGGGAGATAGTGAAGGACAGGGAAGCCTGGCCTGCTTTAGTCCATAGGGTCACAGAGTCAGACGTGACTTAGTGACTGAACAACAACAGTATCTCACAGAAGCTTTACAGATTACTGTGGTAAGAACTCTGATCCCACAATCAGACTTTGTGAGGGAAACGTGATGATCATCTATAAATGTGTGTGCTGGACATGGTATGAGTGCAATTAGGCCATTCCAACAGAGTAAACGAGCCAGCACTTAAAGGTGTAATCTTTTTTCCCAGAGTAGATGAAATAGATAAGAACCACTTCTGCGTTTGGCTATTTATTTCTTTTCAGTGAGGCAAGTTTAATCAATTTCATTTACATCAATTCTTTTCCTCACAAATAAGTGCCAGTGAAATGACCTTTGAGTAAAAAGAAAAGTACCATCATCTTCTTGAGAAGTTGGATAGATTTTCTGAAAATTCAAATATCAAAACTTGGCCTTTGACAAGTAATACTACAGCAAAATTTCAGGGAATAAGTAAAACCAATATAGGACTTCCTGGGTTGCTCTAGTGGTAAAGAACCTGCCTGCCAATGCAAAAAAACATAAGAAAGGTGGGTTCAGTTCCTGGATTGGGAAGATCTCCTGGAAGAGCACATGGCAACCCACTCCAATATTCTTGCCCAGATAATCCCAAGGACAGGGGAGCCTGGCAGGCTATAGCCTGTAGTGTCACACAGGGTTGGACATGACTGAAGCAACTTAGCATTATTAGCTAAAACGTTTTTAGGTGTAAATATATTTTACCAACCTAAAAGCTCTCTGAATTCCATGCTACTGGGATTATGTGGATGTTCATGGAAACTTCTTCACATAGGCACAATGAATTATTAACTCCTCTTCCAGCCCCTGATCTCTCTTTTCTCCCAGATGTGAGGGAGGAGGAGGTGGCTGAAAATCCCAGTCTTCTAACCCTGGCTTTATGTTTCTGGTGACCATCCAGAGCTTTCCTAGGTTCACATCATTAGAAGAAAAAGATGTTCCCAGCACTCTTAATACTTAGGAATTTACAAGAACTTCAGGAACTCTGTGCCTGGAACCAGGGGTAGAAACAAAGAAACACAGTTTCTAATCTCTCACAGAGTCATTGTACTTCTTCAATAATAGTGGTGCTTTCTTCACACAAAGCATGTGGTGAAAACAAAGCTAGACCATATTGGTGCTGCTGCTGCTGCTGCTAAGTCGCTTCAGCTGTGTCTGACTCTGTGCGACCCCATAGATGGCAGCCCACCAGGCTCTGCCGTCCCTGGGATTCTCCAGGCAAGAACACTGGAGTGGGTTGCCATTTCCTTCTCCAACGCATGAAAGTGAAAAGTGAAAGTGAAGTTGCTCAGTTGTGTCCGACTTAGAGACTGACGTTAAACAGGCCAGGTGATGTATAGATCAAATGATTCCAAATAGAAGTCAACTGTTAAATGTCTGTTCTCATACTTAAGAACTCACATAAATTGTGGTCCTTATAATAAATTTTAAGAACAAATTGTATCTATTATTCTCTATTTGTTGTTGTTGTGTAGTCTCCAAGTTGTGCCTGACTTTTTGCAACCTTGTGAACTCCTCTGTCCATGAGATTTCCCAGGCAAGAATATTAGACTGGGTTGCCATTTCCTTCGCCAGGGGATCTTCCTAACCTCACCTCCTGCACTGGCAGGCAAATTCTCTGCTGAGCCATTAACTCCCTGCAAAAGACCCTTCATAGGAAAATCCCATGGACAGAGGAGCCTGGTGGGCTGCAGTCCATGGGGTCACTAAGAGTCAGACACGACTGAGCGACTTCACTTTCACTTTTCACTTTCATGCATTGGAGAAGGAAATGGCAACTCACTCCAGTGTTCTTGCCTGGAGAATCCCAGGGACGGCAGAGCCTGGTGGGCTGCCATCTATGGGGTCGCACAGAGTCAGACACAGCTGAAGCGACTTAGCAGCAGCAGCAGCAGCACCAATATGGTCTAGCTTTGTTTTCACCACATGCTTTGTGTGAAGAAAGCACCACTATTATTGAAGAAGTACAATGACTCTGTGAGAGATTAGAAACTGTGTTTCTTTGTTTCTACCCCTGGTTCCAGGCACAGAGTTCCTGAAGTTCTTGTAAATTCCTAAGTATTAAGAGTGCTGGGAACATCTTTTTCTTCTAATGATGTGAACCTAGGAAAGCTCTGGATGGTCACCAGAAACATAAAGCCAGGGTTAGAAGACTGGGATTTTCAGCCACCTCCTCCTCCCTCACATCTGGGAGAAAAGAGAGATCAGGGGCTGGAAGAGGAGTTAATAATTCATTGTGCCTATGTGAAGAAGTTTCCATGAACATCCACATAATCCCAGTAGCATGGAATTCAGAGAGCTTTTAGGTTGGTAAAATATATTTACACCTAAAAACGTTTTAGCTAATATTTTTTCTGTCACTGACTTGATCTGAATTTGACTGCAATATCAGTCTTTTTACTTCATTGTATTTGTATGCTAAAGATAAACAATGGAATAATGCTAGTGGTAAATCTAATATGAATCTTTCAGCCTACTTTTCTGACAATAATAATTGTGTAACATTGTAATTCAGCTTGATATTCTTTTTAGTCAGTATAGGGGAGGTAGACCAGTGAGTGTCACAGTGCACAAAAGGATCAGGAAGACTGCAGATCCGTCGTGGCTTTGGTGGCCTAAGCATCTGGGACACAACTAGGAGCATGGAATTAACTTTGAAGAAGTGCTAACCCTAAACCCCATAAATGAGTTTACTAGAGTTATAAAAACAATACCACAAACTGAGTAACAGAAATTGATTATCTCAAAGTTCTAGAGGCTACATGTCTGAAATTAAGGTGTCAGAAGTGCTGGTCCCTTTTCAGAGCTGTGAGTAAAATCTATTGCCTGATTTTCCCCTAGTTCCTGCCTGATTTTCTGACAAGTTTTGGCATTTCTTGGTTTGCGAAAGCATCGTTCTATATCTACTTTCATCTTCATGTGGCATTCTCATGAGTTTTTTCTCTTTGTGTTCAAATTTCACCTGTTTAGCTTCCCTGGTGGCTCAGAGGTTAAAGCGTCTGCCTCCAATGTGGGAGACCTGGGTTCGACCTCTGGGTTGGGAAGATCCCCTGGAGAAGGAAATGGCAACCCACTCCAGTATTCTTGACTGGAGAATCCCATGGACGGAGAAGCCTAGTAGGTTACAGTCCATGGGGTCACAAAGAGTCAGACATGACTGAGTGACTTCACCACATAGAATAGGGATATCAGTCTTAAAAGGTTCCATCCTAATAAATCCATCTTAACTAACTACCTTATTTCCAGATAAGGTTACATCTTGAGATATGGTGAAATGGGTACTTCAAAATATGAATTTGTGGAGGGGGTATATAATTCAACTCATAATACAGCACTCTCCAAGATATTAATAGAAAGTTAAATAGATACTAATCTCACCTGATCTAGTACATGTCAACATCTAGAAGACTTGTTCTGACACACAGGTATGAACTACTGGGAAATTTTCTTAAATTTGAAGCAGACAGAAGTGTCTTGTGAGACAAGCTTGTGACTCAGAGAAATATTGACACAGCATCCAACTCTCCCAGTGAAAGTGGTTTCCAAAGGTCTTAGAAGATATTCAAGCGAATTTGTCACAGGCATAGTCCCACTTAAAAGTAGGAACTGTACTTAGCTCTTAGAAATCATCCTACTCACTAGAATATAGCAATGTTTACCAATGACTTAGGAATGTAATTGGATACCAAAGTGAGAACAGTTTCTTAACTTATCCACTTGAGGAAGCTATATTTCCTGATACAAGTGTCCACATGAAGATATACGCAGGAAGAAACTAACCTTCCTTGAAACATCAACAAAGGTATACCACATTCCAGGAAAATTTTCTGGTCAGCTCATCTATGTTTTGTAGTGTTAGGAGTATCTCAAGCAGGGTTAAGATTTTATTGGAATAAATGTTGAGCCCTTTGAAGCCTAAAGGCAAAAGGTAATTCAAAATACCTGCAAAGTAAACCCATTTACAGCCTGGTTGAAGTGAAAAGCTTAAGCTTAGAATCATTATATTTTAGGTAAACTAAGAAAAAATATTTTGCTTGTAAACAAATACCAATAAATATTCTTAGAAACATTTGGTTTCCATAAGTCAGCTTGCTGGCATATCATTCAATACAAATCATGTATAATTGTATATTTGGCATTACTTACCTGATGGCTCAGGGATAAAGAATCTGCCTGCAAGGCAAGGACTGTTTGCAATGGGTCAAGAAGATCCCATGGAGAAGTAAATGGCAACCTGCCCCAATGGACAGAGGAGCCTGGAGGGCTACAGTTTATGGGATCACAAGAGTTGGAGAAAACTTAGCAACAAAACTACCACCACCAAATCTAACTAGCAAAGGTAGATTTCAAAGCAAAAGACTACACATTATCTAAGAATTGTCTAAGATGGAATGTCTTAGCCCATGAACAACAACAGCAAAAAAAACAGTCTTCTCAAATAGATTAAATGGTGGCATGACCAGAATTTCCAAGGAAATTGACATTCCAGACAACAAAATAAAAACTCAAAGACCACAGAAAACAAAACAGCCATAGAGGAAAGCAAACCAGAGTCAGAAACTTTAGTTCAGTTCAGTTCGGTTGCTCAGTCATGTCTGACTCTTTGCGACTCTATGAATCACAGCATGCCAGGCCTCCCTGTCCATCACCAACTCCCAGAGTTCACTCAGACTTGTGTATTGAGTCGATGATGCCATCCAGCCATCTGTTCTCTGACATCATCCTCTGTCGTCCCCTTCTCCTCCTGCCCCCAGTCCCTCCCAGCATCAGGGTCTTTTTCAATGAGTCAACTCTTCACATGAGGTGGCCAAAGTAAAACTTAGCAAACAATTAAAACAGACTATATGAACACTATTGACAAATATTAAGGTGGATATGGCTTCTGCTAAATATTTATTTTTGTTCATGATAGGAATTATTCTCAGGATCTAAATAGCCCAAGTTCTTCCATGTAGTTAGTAAACAATTAGGCTGTGAAATACTCAATGTTTAAAAAAACGTATTCTGTTTTACTTTATATATTGCCAGCAAGAGAGTCAGTTAAGGTCACCAAAAGAATCTGCTATTTTTGTAAATTATAGGTATAATAATAATAATTCATGTGCATGACACTCACTCCAGTATTCTTGCCTGGAGAATCCCATGGACAAAGAAGCCTGGCAGCTTCTGATTTCCATAGGATCACAGTCAGATGCGACTGAAGTGACTTAGCACACATGTGCTTATAGAACAATACAGCACTTGGCTGCACCTCACTTTATTGACGTGCACAGAACTCAACTTCTCACTGAATAGAGGTTGAGTAATGAACACTAACCCTGATTCTAACACACCTTCTATTACAGTTGTTCTGAAATTCACTAGGTTTTGGGTGACCCAGATACATTAGTTCACTTTCACTTGCTAGAAGATACTGAGAAAAACTGCTTACATCTTAGTCAATGAACAGAAGGCAAGCTTGCTAAATTTTAGAGAAGGGTCTTATTTATCTGTGGGATCTAGGAAAATCTCCATGTAATTAAAATTGATTGACTTCCCAAAACACAATCATCACAATAGAAAATAATCTTCCACTGTGATTGCAAAAAGATAATAAAAGGTTCTTACCCTCTGATGGTTATTCAAAATTTCCTCTGGGGTGCCACTTTTTCCCCTTTTTTCTACCTTATTGTGATAGAAAATCATATTATTTTTTTTAATTTTACCTTAAATTTTAATGTTAAGTCTGTTCCATGTGTACAAAATATAGTGATTCAGTGTTTATGAAATAGTCACTGCGAAAGACCAGTTATCATCTGTCACCATACAAAACTGTTACCATATTATTGATTATAATCTCTATGTACTCATTATATCCAGGTGACTTAGACTTGTATGAGTCTTTTCTATATTTTGGCTATCAAGCCATTATCAGATATATTGTTCACAAATTCCTTCCGCCTTTCTGTATGTTTCCTTATTCTTTTGTTAGTGGTTCCCTTTGCCATGCAAAAACTTTTTAGTCTGATAGTCTCAGTTGTTTATTTTTGCTTTTAGGTTCGCTTGCCTGTGGAGATATATATAAAAAAATTACAGCTAAGACTAATATCAAATAGGTAATTGCTGTGTTTTCTTCTAGGAATTTGAAGTTTTCATGTCATCCATTTAAGTACATTTTTACTTTATTTTTATATATGGTGTGAAAAAGTGGTCCAGTTTTATTTTTTTACATATAGCTGTCCAGTTTTCTCAATATCATTTATTGAAGAGGCTGTTTTTTCCTTATTGTGTGTCCTTGCCTATTTTCTCATAGATTAATTGACTATATGACTATGGTTTTATTTCTGAACTCTATGCTATTCCCATGATCTATGTGTGTTTCTGTGTGACTACTATACTGCTTTGACGACTATAGTTTCATACCATAGTCTGAAGTCAGAGAGTGTGAAACCTTTATTCTACTCTTTCTAGATGGATTTGGCTATCTGGGTCTGTGTGAAATTGTATTAGAAGGCCAAGTGGTGACAAGATCTTCAGAGTTTGGCATACAGAAAGCTATGAGCTCATGTGGGGTTATTTAGGATATGTCTAAGACATAACCATGACTATGCCAAAAATCTTTGACTGTGTGGGTAACAACAAACTATGAAAAATTCTAAAAGATATGGGAATATCAGACCACCTTACCTGCCTCATGAGAAATCTGTATGCAGGTCAAGAAGCAACAGGTAGAACTGGACATGGAATGATAGACTGGTTCCAAATCAGGAAAGGAGTATGTCTAGGCTGTATATTGTCACCCTGCTTATTTAACTTATATGCAGAGCACATCATGAGAAACGCTGGGCTGGATGAATTACAAGCTGGAATCAAGATTTCTGGGAGAAATATCAATAACTTCAGATATGTAGATGACACCACCCTTATGGCAGAAAGCGAAGAGAAACTAAAGAGCCTTTTGATGAAAGTGAAAGAGGAGAGTGAAAAAGTTAGCTTAAAGCTCAACATTCAAAAAACGAAGATCATGGCATCCGGTCCCATCACGTCATGGCAAATAGATAGGGAAACAGTGACAGACTACTTTTGGGGCTCCTAAATCATTGCAGATGGTGACTGCCACCAAGAAATCAAAAGACGCATGCTCCTTGGAAGAAAAGTTCTGACCAACCTAGACAGCATATTAAAAAGCAGAAACCTTTGCAAACAAAGGTCCATCTAGTCAAAGCTATGGTTTTTCCAGGAGTTATGTATGGATGTAAGTGTTGGACTACAAAGAAAGCTGATCTCTGAAGAATTGATGTTTTTTAACTGTGGTGATGGAGAAGACTCTTGAGAGTCCCTTGGAGGGAGATCCAACCATTCCATCCTAAAGGAAATCAGTTCTGAGTATTCATTGGAAGGACTGATGCTGAAGCTGAAACTCCAATACTTTGACCACCTGATGCAAAGAACTGACTCACTCGAAAAGACCTTGATGCTAGGAAAGATTTGAGGGCAGGAGGAGAAGGGGATGACAGAGGATGAGATGGTTGGATGGCCTTACCTACTCAATGGACATGAGTTTTAGTAGGCTCCGGGAGTTGTTGATGAACAGGAAGGCCTGTTGTGCTGCAGTCCATGGGATCGAAAAGAGTCGGTCATGACTGAACAACTGAACTGAACTGAAAAACATAACCATAGCCTATTTTCTCAACACGTTTGTTTCTATACAAATATTTCTGCCCCTCAAAAAAATTGAGTTCAGAACAAAGTCTTCCAAACTTAACAGCCACACTCTTATACTCATAGATTCTTTCATTTAGTAATTTAGAAAGAGCAAAGCAGAAATGCTTTTTCTAGGCTCCACAATATCTGGAACATGGAATGGAAAGAATTGAAAGCTGGATTTGACTCAGCATCAGGATAGATAGTTTCCCTGGCAGTTCAGTGAGTAAAGAATCTGTCTGTAATGCAGAATACCCAGGTTTGATTCTTGGGCTGGGTAGATCTTCTGGAGAAGGGATTGGCAACCCACTCCAGTATTCTTGCATGGAGAATCTCATGATCCTGGCAGGCTACAGTCCATTCGCAAAGAGTCAGACAAGACTGAGCAAATGGCGCACACAGGAGAATTAAATCATCTGAATGCCCATTCACTCACAGACACAGAAGCCTGAATTAGAATATTCAGAAACAACAATTGCAGACTGAAGAGTCTATATGCAGCTTGTCTATGTGGCTTGGCTTACAGCAGAGTGGCCTCAGGGTGGGTCAGATATCTTGCATAGTTTTCAGGGCTCCAAGTATGATTGTTCAGCAAGTAATGCAAGATGCTGCATGATCTTTTCTAACCAAATTTTCAGAAGTTACTCAACATCATTTCCATAGTTTTATATTGGTTACAAGTGTCACTAGCCCACACAAATTCAAGAGGAGAATACAGAGACCATACCTCTTAATGGAAACTGTGTAATGTAGAATATGTGATAATGTTGTGGACATTGTTGAAAAGATTTAGAATACTGTTAAACAGCATGTGTTTAATCAACATGCCTTTACTAAGCATCATATACTTAATAAGCTCTGTGTTAGGTGTTATCAGGTTTGAAACAATAATAATTCAGAGTCTGTCTTTAAGGAGTACACAATCCAAATAACATAAAACATGGCTGAAACACTTTAACATGATTTTCTTCTTTCTAAAAAGCTGTAGATATTCATTGATAGGATTCAAAGAGTGAATGGTTAGAGAAGGTTTTGGGACATAAGCCTTCAACTGGGTTTGCAGGAGGAGTAATATATTCAGTTCAACAAAGAGTCCTAATATGAGATAAGTGCAAATAAGAAAATTTCTCTTCTCAAAATAAAATAAATGATAAGCTAACTGCCCAAAACAAGAATATGGAAAAAGATATGAAATATCAGTGGGAGAATAAAAGAGAGTTTAAGAAGATGATACCATTTGAGATTAACTTGGAAAATGAAGAATATTTGAGATAAAAGAGAGGAATATAGAAGCTCATTTACTAGGTAAGGTTTTTCAGAAATACTTGTCTGATTTGACAAGAGTATATAATGAGTTTAATAAAAGGGTGGAAGATAAGAGTAGAAAACATAAATAAGGTCACAAACTGGTGAGTCATACTTTTCTGAAGATTTTGTATACTATGGGTGGCCAGGATGTGCATGCAAAAATGTGGATGGAGGTGAATTCCAAGAAGTTAGGTTGCTTTGGAAGCAGTGAAGGTTAGAGGAGAATAGAAAAGAAGATGTAAAGCAATGAACTCCATCTGGGTCCCTTTCAGTTGTTGGAATTCTTTCTTATTTTTTATTCTTTTTAAATATAAGTTTATTTATTTTAATTAGAGGTTGTTAATAGCCATGCATAAAAGTGTTCCATAAAGCATTATATTTGTTAATGAAAAGCTTAACTATTGAAAATCTTTCTTCTCTGATATGTTTTTATTTCTTCTTATATTTCTTTAGTGGATTAGAACAAATGTTGCTACCCATGTATTTTAGAATTGTCCCAAATTTAAATAATTCATAATAATTAGCATGCATTAAAACATATTGAAACTTTTACTCAATTTCTTAGTCTTGCCCATTCTACATTATGGAACCCCACTCTTCCCTCAAGATATTCCCTTAGATATTCTAATAACATAGAAACATCTAACTTAGAATCTGACTGAGGGTACCATTGTCAATATATTAGTTATATCATATTATAGGTTATATTAATATTATGTATAATTATACATCTTATTAAATAATATAAACATGTTCAAATTAGTAAGCTTCAGTTCTTTTTTTTATTTTTAGAGAAAGAATAAATGTCAACATCAATTCTAGAACTTTCTTCCTGTGCCCTGATGTATAATCATCCAAACTGTCAGCCATGCATAAATCTCACTTTGGAGAGCTCTAGTCTTGGAAGGAAACTTATGACCAACCTAGATAGCATATTAAAAAGCTGAGATATTACTTTGCCAACAAAGGTTTATCTAGTCACGGCTATGGTTTTTCCAGTGGCCATGTATGGATGTGAGAGTTGGACTATGAAGAAAGCTGAGTGAGGATAAATTGATGCTTTTGAACTGTGGTGCTGGAAAAGACTCTTGCGAGTCCCTGGGACTACAAGGAGATCCAACCAGTCCACCCTAAAGGAGACCAGTTCTGGGTGTTCATTGAAAGGACTGATGCTGAGGCTGAAACTCCAATACTTTAGCCACCTCATGTGAAGAGCTGACTCATTGGAAAAGACTCTGACGCTGGGAGGGATTGGGGACAGAGGAGAAGGGGACAACAGAGGATAAGACAGCTGGATGGCATCACCGATTGCACATGAGTTCGAGTGAACTCCGGGAGTTGGTGATGGATGAGGCCTAGCATGCTGCGATTCATGGGGCTGCAAAAAGTCAGACACAACTGAGCGACTGAACTAAACTGAACTGAGTATAAGCCTATAAAAATAAAGATGTTGAGGGGAGGAGATGGAAATGAAAGAATAAATGCAAATAGACAGAACAGAATCAGCATCTCTTTGATGGCATTGTAGCAGTTATTTTTGAGAACTCTCATAGGATAATAATATAGTCTTTTTACAGAATTTTGAATGTATTTGGCATAAAAGAACTGCAACAGGAACATGAAAGTATTTTTTTGTTGCTTGAAACATACTACTTATACCCATATGTATTCTCTTTAGTACGAAATCATACTTATATTTCCAAAACAATACTCACTAATAAGTGAATGCACAGGATATAAAGATTCAATTCACATAACAGAATGCATGCCAAATCAGTGACATTTTGTGCAATTTCTACCATACTAAACAATTACCTTTCAAAAAAAGAAAGGATGTCAAAACATTTTTTTTTTTTTAATGGGAGAACCTCTTAAGGTAAGTGCAAAGTGTAATTCATTCAAGCATTTTTCAGTATTCATCCTTTTCAGCTTATCTCATCCAAAAGATCAGCAGTTATTATATCAGAAGACAAATGTGTCCATCAAATGGGTACGGAAATGAAATCAGAAGAGTAAGATAAATGTTGTACAAATCTATGAGTCAGTCTTCAGGCTTGGGACACAAGGCAGTCAGGAGAGCATCTAGAGTGGAAGAGAGGCACCATGAGGCAACATGGTGGAGAGGTGGATGGGTACCAGGTTTATTCCTGAACATGGTGAAGCAGCACCTCTTAAGTGTCATCCTCCTTGATTCACTAACAAGCTTTGTAAATGTTAGAAATTTACAAATCTCTATCATCTTGCTTCCTGCTCCAAATAGATTTTTTTTTAACTGACAAGTTCCTACTCAGTCTTACTTATCTAATATCTGCTATTTTTAATTAGGAATATCTAGCCTAGTAGGCTACAGTTCATGGGGTCACTAAGAGTCGGACACAACTGAGCGACTTTACTTTCATTTTTCACTTTTATGCATTGGAGAAGGAAATGGCAACCTACTCTAGTGTCTTGCCTGGAGAATCCCAGGGACAGAGAAGCCTGGTGGGCTGCCGTCTATGGGGTTGCACAGAGTCAGACATGCCTGAAGTGACTTGGCAGCAGCAGCAGCAGCTAAATCTACTGTTTTCTTTAAGTGCCAAGACCTTTCCTTCAGTATAATCTCCATTTTGGGACTGCTTAAATCTCTTCCTTTAATCTCTACCCATTGTCATAACTGTAACATACACATGGTCAATTTGTAACCCTCCATTTTCCTCTACACAGTAGATCCCGTCTGATCCTGGACTCATGTTGCTAGTTTTGCTTTTCTGGATGCTTTCTTTTGCATGTATTTGAACCAGGAGCTTTGCAGCCCGTGATCTAAATCAAATGCCCTTTCTTTATTAAATGTCATTTGTCTGATAAAATCTACTATATTACCCTCCAAAGAGTGATTCAAACTTTACAACCAGAGAAGTAGTGTTCTTGATTTTTAAAGTAGGGGTCAGAAAACTACAGCCCTTGGGCCAAATCTGATTCAATCTCTATTTTTGTAAAAAAAAAAGATTATATTTGTTTAAATAGCCAAAACCTATTGATTTAAGTATGCCTATATTTGCATTTACACTACAGCAAAGAAGTTGCAAGAGAGACCACTTAAAATGCATAGCTTGAGATATTTACTGTGTGGCTCTTTACAGAAGTTTGCCAGTGTCTGAGTTGGGGGCTTAGGGAAACAAAGAGGGCATTTGTCTAATGTAACTATATAACATTAAATTTCTTGAGAAGGAACAGAGGAAGAAAAGGTGACTAGGGGATCCTGTTGAATTTCTTGTTATTCCCACACATATTTGAATATTTTTCAACTCACAATATTTAAGAAGGTTGAATGCATCTTACCACATGGCTAAATTAAGGAAAGAATTCTAGAAAAAAAGTATTTCTTTATAGCTTACTGTGAGCAAGAATTAAAATCTTCCTAAATAAAGACCTTTGAGTCCCATAGTTCCTGATTTAAAACAAATTCAAGCTTAATTTTATGTTTTTTTTAATTATCATGGCCAGAAAATATGAAGGGAAAAATCAGAGTCATCTGGAAGAGGCCAGTAATGCTTATGACTAGTTTTTCTCCCCTTTTCTCTATAGCCTAGCCTTTTTTTTGGGGGGGGGGGGGGTAATAATTACTTTCACACTAAGGTCTTTTCCCCCCAGTGTTTTTCATAAATGAGGCATTTATGAAAATACAAAAGATCGATTGTTTTGGACAAAGCAGGAAACTATCTACCTTTTTCCCACATAATTACTTTGGAGATAAGTTTGAGAACTTGTCATGGCTCTGTCTGGAATGTGTGGCATCATATTGCCTTTTAAAGTGGTATACTGTCCCTTTATTTAAAAAATATTTCTTACCCTAGGCATAGAAAGGAGCTTCTCAAGTGGGTCAGTGGTAAAGAATACATCTGCCAAGCAAGAGATGTGGGTTCAATGCCTGGTTCGGAATGATCCCCTGGAAAAGGAAATGGCAACTTACTCCAGTATTCTTGCCTGGGAAATCCCATGGACAGAGGAGCCTGATGGGCTACAGTCCATGGGGTCACAGGCTTCTCTGTCCATGGGTTTCTCCAGGCAAGGATATTGAAATGGTTTGCCATGCCCATGAATCATTACAATTCAGCATGTAATTTACAAAGATAGCAAACATTTTGGGTGATCACTGACCTTAGCTGACTCTCTTGCTGGCAAAAAGGAAATAAATAAAATGTGTTAAAGTAGAAAAAATAATTTAATATCTCACACCCTAATCATTTGCCAAGTACATGGAATAATTTGGGCTATTCATGTCCTGGGAATCATTCCTATCATGAGCAAAAGTACAATAAGTATGCTCCAGGTCTAGCAGAAACCACATCTACAGTACATGGGGTTACAAAGAGTTTGACATGAATTAGCACCTAAACAGCAGCAGCAGCAGCAGGCATAGGAAGTGCGAAACTAAAGCAAAATGCAGACATATTATTTTGAACTTATACTCGTTTGCTACTATTTTCTCCTGAACTATGTTAACATAATTTCATGAGAATTATGTCATGTCTGTGTTTCAGTTACACAGCTGGTTTTCCACTCTGTCAAGATAAAAGAAAAACCAAATGGACTGCTAAAGATGGACAGAAATCGTCCCACAACCCAGAAGACCTCTTTGTTTCAGGTGTCTTTTAAATGAGAGACAGAGGCAGCTTGATTTTAAGGCCTTGGGTCTGTGCTGTCAGAAAAATTACCTACATTAATTTCACAGGTAAGAAACTTTGAATAAAGAGAATATGGAACATGGGTTAAAATGAAGAATAGAGTTGATGCCCTTAGAATACTCCTCATCAACTTGTCTCTCTTTAGGCAGAGTCCAGTCCTATGAGAAAGAACCAAGAATGTATTAGATGAGAGAAAGAATCTACAAGCAACAAGTAAAATCTAACACTATTGGCTCCAGACTCAACTCTTTATAACCTTTTAGAATATTATCTCCTGTTCAAATGGAGATGAGTACTGAAAAACAAATCAAAACTATAGCTCACTCTCATCACTGAACTCAGGACTTTATAATATACTAAGCAACTTCCATCTAACATAAATTACTATTTGATGATGATGACATTTACAACAACTTTCTTTGGAACTAGGATGGATCTCTTTGGTTCTTGCCTCTCTGTTGCTGAGGACAGAAGAGTCATGAATTTTAGTTGCAGATGATATAATCAATTGTATATAACTTTATGAGAGAGGAATTGATTGAGTGATATAGAGCACTCAAAGAATCATTATAGGCATTTCAAGAAAAGACCTCAGGTAACACTGCTGCTGTGTCCACCATGATTGCTTGATGAGTTAGTCATTCAATCATGTCTGATTGTTTGTGACCCTTTGGACAGTCACCACCACCCCCCTAGGCTCCTCTGACCATGGAATTTTCCAGGCAAAAATACTGGAATGGGTCACCATTTCCTCCTCCAGGGTATCTTCCTGACCCAGGGATCAAACCTTCATCTCTTGTGTTTCCTGCCATTATTAGGATGCTCTAAATCAAGACTACTTACACAGCTCCTGTTTTCAGACTTGTTCTCCCTTGTCCATCCTTAAGAAGCTACAAAATCTAGAAGCCACAGTTGCTTTGTTGGATGCAGTACCAGTGCTGACTTGGTCATGATCAGAAAGTTATAGACTCGAGTTTGTCTCCCAGGAGTTGACTATAGAACTTAGTAGCATTTGTTAAAAACAAACCAGCAAAAAATAATAGTGCTTAATCTGACTTACTTGCTCATGTTACTTAGTTCTAATTTAAGTCTTATGTGTGTTCATTTGATGGATAGAACTATATTTGCTGGTTCAGCAAGTAGAACTACAACTAACTGGTATCTAAAGGCTGCTTTCAGTGGCAATATTTAGACATAGGAACTTGTCAAAATATGGAACGTTTGATATATCCATGTCCTTACTGGAGATGGAAAATACTGTATTTGGCTGAAATTAGCCAAACAACATTTAATATGACTTACCAGAAAAGTCCATGAATCAAGGCAAATTGGAAGTGGTCAAATATGAGATGGCAAGAGTGAACGTCGACAGTCTAGGAATCAGTGAACTAAAATGGACTGGAATGGGTGAATTTAATTCAGATGACCATTGGATCTACTACTGTGGGCAAGAATCCCTTAGAACAGAGTAGCCATCATAGTCACCAAAACAGTCCAAAACGCAATACTTGGATGCAGTCTCAAAAGTGACAGAATGATCTCTGTTCATTTCCAAGACAAACCATTCAATATCACAGTAATCCAAGTCTATTCCTTGACCAGTAATGCTGAAGAAGCTAAAGTTGAACAGTTCAAGGAAGACCTACAAGACCTTTTAGAAATAACACCCCCCAAAAATCTTATTTTCAATAAAGGGGGCTGGAATGCAAAAGTAGGAAGTCAGGAAACACCTGAAGTAACAGGAAAATTTGGCCTTGGAGTACAGAATGAAGCAGAGCAAAGGCTAATAGAGTTCTGCCAAGAGAATGCTCTGGGCATAGCAAACACTCTCTTCCAACAACACACGAGGAGACTCTACACATGGACATCACCAGATGGCCAACATTGAAATCAGATAGATTATATTCTTTGCAGCCAAAGATGGAGAAGCTCTATACAGTCAGCAAAAATAAGACCTGGAGCTGACTGTGGCTCAGATCATGAACTGGTTATTGCCAAATTAAGACTTAAATTGAAGAGTGGGGAAAACCACTAGACCATTCAGGTATGACCTAAATCAAATCCCTTATGATTATACAGTGGAAGTGAGAAGTAGATTTAAGGGACTAGATCTGAAAGAATGTCTGTTGAACTATGGATGGAGGTTCATGACATTATACAGGAGACAGGGATCAAGACCATCTCCAAGAAAAAGAAATCCAAAAAGGCAAAATGGCTGTCTGAGGAGGCCTTACAAATAGCTGTGAAAAGAAGAGAAGCGTAAAGCAAAGGACAAAAGAAAAGATATACTCATTTGAATGCAGAGTCACAAAGAATAGCAAGGAGAGATAAGAAAGCCTTCCAAAGTGATCAATACAAATAGAGGACAACAATAGAATGGGAAAGACTAGAGATATCTTCAAGAAAAAGAGATACTGAGGCAACATTTCATGCAAAGATGGGCTCAATAAAGGACAGAAGTTTCTGTTAGGTCTTCTAGGACCTAACAGAAGCAGAATATATTAAGAAGAGATGGTAAGAACACACAGAAGAACTGTACAAAAGATATCTTCACGACCCAGATAATCATGATGGTGTGATCACTCACCTAGAGACAGATATCCTGGAATGTGAAGTCAAGTGGGCCTTAGGAAGCATCACTATGAACAAAGCTAGTGGAGTTGATGGAATTCCAGTTGCGCTATTTCAAATCCTGAAAGATGATGATGTGAAAGTGTTGCAGTCAATATGCCAGCAAGTTTGGAAAACTCAGCAGTGGCCACAGGACTGGAAAAGATCAGGTTTCTTTCCAATCCCAAAGAATGCTCAAATTACCACACAATTGCAGTCATCTCACATGCTGGTAAAGTAATGCTCAAAATTTGCCAAGCTAGGCTACAAAAATAAGTGAATTGTGACATTCCAGATGTTCAAGATGATTTTAGAAAAGGCAGAGGAAGTAGAGATCAAATTGACAACATCTGTTGGATCATTGAAGAAGAAGAGAGTTCCAGAAAAACATCTATTTCTGCTTTAATGACTATTCCAAAGCTTTTGACTGTGTAGATCACAATAAACTGTGGAAAATTCTGAAAGAGATGGGAATACCAAACCACCTGACCTGCCCCTTGAAAAACGTGTATGCAGGTCAGGAAACAACAGTGAGAACTGGACATGGAAAAACAGATGGGTTGCAAACAGGAAAAGGAGTATGTCAAGGCAGTATAGTGTCACCCTGCTTATTTAACTTATATGCAGAGTACATCATGAGAAACACTGGCCTGGAGGAAGCACAAACTGGAATCAAGATTACTGAGAGAAATATCAATAACCTCAGATATTCAGCTGACACCATGGCAGAAAGTGAAGAAGAACCAAAGAGCCTCTTGATGAAAGTGAAAGAGAAGAGTGAAAAAGTTGGCTTAAAGCTCAACATTCAGAAAACTAAGATCATGGCATCTGGTCCCATCACTTCATGACAAATAGAAGGGGAAACAGAGGAAACAGTAGCTGACTTTATTTGTAGGGGCTCCAAAATCACTGCAGATGATGATCACAGCCATGAAATTAAAAGACACTTGCTCCTTGGAAGGAAACTTATGACCAACCTAGACAGCATATTAACAAACAGAGACATTACTTTGTCAACAAAGGTCTGTCTAGTCAAGGCTATGGTTTTTCCAGTTGTCATGTATGGATGTGAGAGTTGTACAACAAAGAAAGCTAAGCGCCAAAGAATTGATGCTTTTGAACTGTGATGTTGGAGAGGATTCTTGAGAGTCCCTTCGACAGTAAGGAGATCCAACCAGTCCATCCTAAAGAAGATCAGTCCTAGGTGTTCATAAAAAGGACTGATGTTGAAGCTGAAACTCCAATACTTTGGCCACCTGATGCGATGAGCTGACTCATTTGAAAAGACCCTGATCTGGGAAAGATTGAGGGCAAGAGGCAAAGGGGACAACAGAGGATGAGATGGTTGTATGGCATCACTGACTCAATGGACATGAGTTTGGTTGAACTCGGAGATGGTGATGGACAGGGAGGTCTGGCGTGTGGCGATTTATGAGTTCCAAAGTGTTGGACACAACTGAGTGACTGAACTGAACTGAATTGAAAAGAACAGAACTGGGGAAATACAAGAAAAAAATGAGTCATAAATCTATAAATGAATTACTTTGAGATCTGCCCATTTAATTTTTAATGTTATTGTGAAAATAAATTAGAATGATTTATTGAATAAAAACCTCAATACTTAGTTTTTCACTGGCTTTAGACTTAAAAAGACAGATTGTATACACATGAAATCATATTAAGTAGTCCAAGAAAGCACATTTTGAAAAAGAAAACAACTAGTTTTAAATAAATGCTAATCCTGTAACTAAATGCTAGAAAAAAGCAAACAAACAAAAGACTCTAAACCTTTTTACTCTGAAGAAGATTCAAACAAAACTCCCCTTAATAATTATTATTGTATTACTGTTACTAGGGTAAAAATAATGGAGTATTTTTGCTAAATGGTTTTGATGGCAAAAGCCAGAAAATATGGGGTTTATCTCTAGTTTCTCTAATCTTGGATTCCCCTTTATTTACACATAAAAAACAAACATTCAAATACTCCAGTCTTTTTGAAGAAAATCCTGTCTCTCTACAATCTTATCTGATCCTCCAGAAACTTCTAAACCAGAGTTGTTGTAGAGAAAGAGCAAATTAGCCAAGATGTCATGGTCAGGTTCCCTAGCCACACAGACTCTCACTCTTGCTCCACGTTTTGTAAATAATGTTTATGTAACAACTGAGATTGCTTACAACACCATGCATGCACATCACAAGGTACTCACTTGGTCACAAGATACTCGCTTAGTCATGAGTTACTTTGTATTGTAGAGATACATGAGCTCCACCAAAATGGGGACCACTTGACTGCTGTGTCATGGTTCTTTCTGTTGGGTCAACCATGAGAGGAGGGGATATAGCCTGTTACTCTAGCGCTGCTGCATCAGCCAGGAGAGAATACTGTTATGGCTACTGTGTCAGCCAGGAGAGAGGTTGTGTGTGGAGAAGTTAGTGCGGTTATATTGAGTTATGTCTGCTGCCATGTCTGCTGTGCCATCCAGAAGAGTATAAATATGTCTGTAATTAGTACAGTTCCTCGCATCTTCTCTCATCCTTTAGATCATACCTTGCCTACCCAGGGTTCAGCTAACAGTGCGGCCAGCAAGACAACTGGTGCTGTAACAGGATGAAGAGCAATACAGCCATCCAGTAGAATCTTCTGTGATGATGGAATGATGAAAATGTTCTGTATTTTCTCTGCTCAATACAAAAGTGTAAGGAAGTAAATGGAAGTGTATGGAAGTGTCAAGGTCAAAGTACCTCATTCCCAGCTTGAGTTGGCAATACCTAACTTTAACTAGCAAATCCAATTTTTAACTTCTGCAGCCAACAAGATATAGAGGTTCCCACCCCCCAAGAAGTTGTATGAATGTCCAAATTCAGGCTTCTGTACCTGTGTCCACTTCCTACTCTTTGTAGCTTCAAGTTTCAACCGCAACTTAACATGGATATTCTCTTATTTTCCGTTTTCCTCTCTGGAAGTTATTTTACTTTATTTATTTTTAATATAAATTTATTTATTTTAATTGGAGGCTATTTATTTTACAGTATTTTATTGGTCTTGCCATGCATCAACATGAATCCACCGCAGGTATACACGTGTTCCCCATCTTGAACACGCCCCTCCCACCTCCCTCCTCATTCCATCCCTCTGGGTCATCCCAGTGCACAAGCCCTAAGCATCCTGTATCATGCATCGAAACTGGACTGGTGATTTGTTTAATATATGATAATATACATATTTCAATGCCATTCTCCCAAATCATCCCACCCTCGTCCTCTCCCACAGAGTCCAAAAGACTGTTCTATACATCTGTGTCTCTTTGCTTAATTTTTTTTTTAATTTGAAACATTCAGTATACCATTTTTAATGTTCACAATTAAATATAAAAGTTTAAAAATATGTTCGAATCACATTTCTACTTTTCTCTTAATTCTACTTTATTTTCTAGTGTAGGAATTCCTAGATGGCACTAGTGGTAAAAAATCCACCTTCCAATGCAGGAGACTTAAGAGACAGAAATTCCATCCCTGGGTTGAGAAGATCCCCTGGAAAAGGAAGTGGCAACCATTCGTATTCTTGCCTGAAGAATCCCATGGACAAAGGAACCTATCAGGCTACAGTCCATGGGTAGAAAAGAGTTGAACATGTCTGCGTGTCTGAGCACACAACATATTTTCTAATGCATATATGTATGTGTGACTACAACTTTTATTTGGGGATGAAGTGAGGGTTGGGAAGGTTAAATTAATTTAGCTTGCCTTAGTTTCTAATGAATGCAATTAAGACTAATATTCCCCCTCTAATGATCTCTTTGGCTATGTTATTTAGGATGGAATACCTAGTGGGGTATTTCTGTCCTTCCTTTATGAATAGCCTAACTTTAATTTTGCTTTTTAAATGCCAGTATACTTGAAAAATACCAACGATTAGTTTTGATTCTGCTATTAGCTTAAATTCTGTCTTTATAATGTGAGCCCTATTTTATATAGCTGTTGAATTAATGTGTGCATGTGTGTCCTTGGCCATTCACATTCTCAAGCATGTGTGTGCTTTCATGCAAATATCTTTTTCAACTGAGTACGTATAGCCACAAAGACATGTATATGCACACAGGTTGAGCCTCAGGAGACCACAAATACTTGACTTGTTCTAGGTATAAATATTGACAACAGTTTCTTTTTTCTGACAGAGAATGCAAAGCATACACACAAAATTAAGCACACAGGATAATCCAAAATGGAAAATTATCAAGGCCTTTCTCTCTCTTTCGAAAAAGTGAACTTTGTTTTCTCAATACCATTACTTGATGTGCAATCCACCATATCAGAAGAGCCTAGATCTTGGATTTGCTGCTTTCACCCTCCATGGGCAGAGAAGAGGTGAAAGTCCTAGTTTTTAATCTAATGGTTCTTTATTTTGTTCTTTTTCTTCAAATATTATTTATACTCTTTGATTATGCAGTTTATTCAGGTAACATTACTTATATGTGTCCAAATGCATTTGAGACTATGGCAAAGTAAATGCCCATTAGATTTACATAAGTCAATGTTTACTTCCCCTTACCTAGAGCTTCCCTGATAGCTCAGTTGTGAAGAAACCACCAGCAATGCAGGAGACCCCAGTTTGATTTCTGGTCAGAAAGATACCCTGGAGAAAGAACAGGTTACCCACTCTAGTATTATTGGGCTTCCCTTGTGGCTCAGCTGGTAAAAACATCTGCCTCCAATGTGGGAGATCTGGGTCTATCCCTGGGTTGGGAAGATCTCCTGGGGAAGGGAAAGGCTGCCAATTCCAGTATTCTGGTCTGGAGAATCCCATGGACTGAATAGTCTATGCGGCCACAAAGAGCTGGACATGACTAAGCGACTTTCACTTTTCCCAGTACCATTAAATAGCTTGTAGTTGGTCAACTCTTCTGCTGAGAAAAACTAGAATTCTAGGTAGAATACAAAAACACTTTGGGGCTGCTGAAGCAATGAGGATGAAGGAACCACGATTGAAAGAATTGAACTATTTGGGTAGTATGATGCACATATATTACTGAAGATCCCTTTAAGATAAAGCACAACATTCAGTCAATTGAAGAAACAGTAATGGCCTCCAGCTGTGGTATATACGATTTTTAATACTGTCACCCTGCTTATTTAACTTATATGCAGAGCACATCATGAGAAACACTGGGCTGGAAGAAGCACAAGCTGGAATCAAGATTGCCGGGAGAAATATTAATAATCTCAGATATGCCGATGACACCACCCTTAGAGCAGAAAGTGAAGAAGAACTAAAAAGCCTCTTGATGAAAGTGACAGAGGAGAGCAAAAAAGTTGGCTTAAAGCTCAACATTCAGAAAACGAAGATCATGACATCTAGTCCCATCACTTCATGGCAGGTAGATGGGGAAATAGTGAAAACAGTGTCAGACTTTATTTTGGGGGGCTCCAAAATCACTGCAGATGGTGACTGCAGCCATGAAATTAAAAGACACTTACTCCTTGGAAGGAAAGTTATGACCAACCTAGATAGCATATTGAAAAACAGAGATATTAGTTTGCCAACGAAGATCTGTCTAGTCAAGGCTATGATTTTTCCAGTGGTCATGTATGGATGTGAGAGTTGGACTGTGAAGAAAGCTGAGTGCCAAAGAACTGAGGCTTTTGAACTGTGATGTTGGAGAAGACTCTTGAGAGTCCTTTGAACTGAAAGGAGATTCAACCAGTCCATTCTGAAGGAGATCAGTCCTGGATGTTCTTTGTAAGGACTTAAACTAAAGCTGAAACTTTAATACTTTGGCTACCTCATGTGAAGAGTTGACTCCTTGGAAAAGATTCTGATGCTGGGAGGGATTAGGAGCAGGAGGAGAAGGGGATGACAGAAGATGAGATGACTGGATGAGATTATCGACTTGATGGTCATAAGTCTGAGTGAACTCTGGGAGTTTGTGATGGACAGGGAGGCCTGGTGTGCTGCAGTTCATGGGGTCACAAAGAGCCAGACACAACTGAGTGACTGAACTGAACTGAACATATCAAATGATTAAAAATGTAGAGCATCATTTTAAAGATGTTAATCACCATTAGTGTTTGGCAGTGAAGTCATGCAGGTTTACTGTGACTCCTCCAAAATTGTTTAGCAGGGCCTAACACATTCATAGCTCCAGTTACTCCCTAAAAGAGATCTTCAATGATATACGTGCATCATATCACCCAAATAATTTGGTTCTCTCAATTTAACTTTGCAGAATTTACCTTGATTATTTTTTCTCTTCCAATATCTCATAGTGCATAATCTAAAACGATAATAATCTTTCATAGTCTGCTGAGCAAGGTCATCCTTAGGAATGCCAGGCTTCTTCACAGTATCTTTGTTTTATGCCATATGTACATTATGTTACAATCTCTATCCTTAACGCATCTGAAACAATTAGTTCAGTTGACATGACTTCTGAAAATAATGAGTTAACAATTGCTTTCAGAGAAGTCACACCAAATGAACAAATTGTTTCAGATGAGTTGGGACTTCCTCCAAGAACAGCCAATTCATTGAAAAAGACCCTGATGCTAGGAAAAATTGGAGGCAAAAGGAGCAGCAGAGGATGAGATGGTTTGATGTCATCACTGACACAGTGGACATGAATTTGAGCAAACTCCAGGAGATACTGAAGGATAGGGGAGTCTGGTGTGTTGCAGTCCATGAGGTCAGAGTCAGACATGACTTAGCAACTCAACAACAACAAGAAAATCAACTAGGTCTATAATCTATAAGTTGAATGTAGTACACTAGACAGGCTTTATCTCCATGTCTCTGCCGAGAAGAATGACTTAGACATAAATATTAATTCAAGCCCTTGAGTTCGAAGAAGAGATTGAAGTTATTATGTTTTTCTGAATCACTGAGCATAATCTAATTTTTTCTGGAGTTTGAATTTTGTTGAAGGACTTTTTGACGTTTCCGAGCAACAAGTCTAACTATAGCCAAATGCACACAAGTTTCACATCTAACTATACCTTTGTGTCCTGAAGAATTGATGTTTTTGAACTGTGGTGTTGAAGAAGACTTGAGAGTCCCTTGGACTGCAAGGAGATCAAACCTGTCAATCCTAAAGGAAATCAGTCCTGAATATTCATTGGAAAGACTGATGCTGAAACTGAAGCTCCAATACTTTGACCATCTGATGCGAAGAACTGACTCAATGGAAAAGACCCTGATGCTGGGAAAGATTGAGGGCAGGAGAAGAAGCAGACGACAGAGGATGAGATGGTTCAATGGCATCACTGACTAGGTGGACATGAATTTGAGAGTTGCTGATGGACAAGGAAGTCTAGTATGCTGCAGCCGTGAAGTCACAGAGTCAGACACTACTGAGTGATGGAACTGAATATAGTAAGAATGATGGTTGTATTACTTGTTTCTTCTTTATTTCTTATTGATTTTCTGACATTATATATGTGTGCGTGCATGTGTGCAAGTTTGCCACTATGATTATAAATGCTTATTTTCTTTGCATTTCTTAAGTTCTTTTTATATTTTTGTCTTTGACATCTTTCAGTTTCAGGTGTGTTTCTCACCTAGCTAGATTTTTTAAAAATTTCCCAAGCTTTGTTTAATGATAGTTAACAATAAGAGCTAACATTATTGTTCTCCTACTATGGCTAGGAGCTGTTCTAAGTGTCTTAAATGCAGAAAAGATTGAATTTCTGGAACCATTTTAAAAGGTAATTACTAATCCCACTTTGTGCATTGGACAACTCCCTTCCAGATGTACAAAGGGCAGCAGTATTCAACAGCTCACTCCTGAGCCCACACTTTAACCACTCACTGCATCCCTTCAAGTTTTGGACTGTTTTTAATTTTTCATGTAAACTTAATGGGGAAAGAGAGAAGACATATCTGAGAATATTAATGTCATGTTATCCTAATAAATATAATGTATAGAATGTATTTAGCTACACGCTATGACTTGGGAAAATTTGCAATCTCTTTTCTAAGACAGCCCATGAGGAAGGTTAGGGTGGTAAAAAAAAAAAAAAAAACCTAATATAACAAAGTGAGATTTGTGGCAGTATATAATTGAATGCTGAATTGTTTCCAATACACTAGGCATGCTGTGAATCTCAGAGATGGAGGGCACTATGATAGTTTTATTTTAGTATATTGAAAAAATAGTCATACATTAATCTTACACTTAACCTCATACACATTTTTATTTGCCCTGTCAAATATTTTTCAGTAAACTAATTTAGATGTATATATGTATGTGTGTGTGTGTGCCTGTGTGTGTGTGTATACATATATATAAATGTAAAGTATTAATAGATAAAGAAATGTGCAGCAATGCTGAATGGAGGGCAGCCTCAAATTTGTTCTCAGTAGCAGGTGTAATAAAAACACATGTTGACTTGTTTATTCATCTTCAACTATCTTGAAGACAGAGGAGAAAATGGAGATGGAACAAATAAAGATTAACCATTTTTGTGCCAGGTAGTACCCTTTTTATTTGTTCATGCATTTATTAATATATGCATATGCTAATAGGTTTCTTTATTAGTCACTGAGTCCCCACTATGTGCCTGGCATTATTGTAGATAAGGGAGATGCATCGGTGGATAAAACAGTTAAGAATTGTGTTCTTATAGACTCCACACTATAACAAGGAAGTAGACAACACTAAGAGGTTTAATCCTCACAAAACCCACTAAAATGTTATTTGCAGTTTATGAATGATAAAACTTTTATTCAACAGTCTTGGGACTTAGGGTCAGAGTGGTACCTGATACCACAGGAGCACTGGTACTAGTACTCCATCTGGTACCATGGAATCACACAATTGCTTTAAAGTCCATGACCTTTTCACTACTGCTACTGCCCACAAAGAATAAAGAGTTATTTTAAATATTCTAATGGAATAGACATATTTGGATAATGAACATTGTTTTTCCTTTCTCAATAATGTAAAAAATAATAGATAATTATAAAGATATATTGCTTTACTCATTATATGAATGATCAAAATAACCAGCTTTCATTTCTGTTTTTAAATACATAGTTGCTTATTTTTCTCTGGTATTTATTTACTGTTGTTTCACAAAAATGAGATCAAAGAATGTCCCAATGTTTTTCAGTCATGTGGCAAGGCAAATTCCCCGCATTGATCAATACTACACCTCCATCATTCATTTCAATGGCCTCAAAATTTAAAGTATGGAAAGATTGATAGTTTTATTATTATTATTATTATTATTAAATTAATGGTAGAGAAAGACAGTACTAAAGTTTATTTTGACTCCAATATACCTGAAGAAAAGCAAAAAGACTGAATTGAAAAGCTGAAGTAGAAATGGCATCATACATTTTTTAAATTTATTTATTTATTTTAATTGGAGGCCAATTACTTTACAATATTGTAGTGAGTTTTGCCATACATTCACATGAATCAGCCGTTGGTGTACATGTGTTCCTCACCCAGTACCCTCCTCCCACCTCTCTCTCCATCCCATCCCTCAGGGTCATCCCAGTGCACCAGCCCTGACCACCCTGTCTCATGTACCGAATCTGGACTGGAGATCAACTTCTCATATGATAATATACATGTTTCAATGCTATTCTCTCAAATCATCCCACCCTCACCTTCTCCCACAGAGTCCAAAAGTCTGTTCTTTACATCGCTCTCCCCTTTGCTGTCTTGCATACAGGGTTATTATTACCATCTTCCTAAATTCTATATATATATGCATTAATATACTGTACTGGTGTTTTGCTTTCTGACTTACTTCATTCTGTATAATAGGCTCCGGTTTCATCCACTTCATTAGAACTGTTTCAGATATGTTCCTTTTAATAGCTGAGTAATATTCCATTGTATATATGTAAGACTGCTTTCTTATCCATTTGTCTGCCAAGGGACTTCTAGGTTGCTTCCATGTCCTGGCTATTGTAAATAGTGCTGTGATGAACATTGGGGTACACGTGTCTCTTTCAATTCTGGTTTCCATGGCGTGTATGCCCAGCAGTGGGATTGCTGGGTCTTATGGAAGTTCTATTTCCAGTTTTTTAAGGAATCTTCACACTGTTCTCCATAGTGGCTGTACTAGTTTGCATTCCCACCAACAGTGTAAGAGAGTTCCCTTTTCTCCACATCCTCTCCAGCATTTATTGCTTGTAGCCTTTTGTATCTCAGCTATTCTGACTGGCATGAAATGGTACCTCATTGTGGTTTTGATTTGCATTTCTCTAATAATGAGTGATGTTGAGCATCTTTTCATGTGCTTGTTAGCCATCTTATGTCTACTTTGGAGAAATGTCTGTTTAGTTCTTTGGGCCATATTTTGATTGGGTCATTAGTGTCTCCATTTTCATTTCTAAATTTATTGATTTGGTTTTTCTCCTTTGTTTCTTGATGAGTCTGGCTAATGGTTTGTTAATTTTATTTATCCTCTCAAAGAACCAACTTTTGGCTTTGTTGATTTTTGCTATGGTCTCTTTTGTTTGTGTTTCCTTGCTAATTTCATGTTTAGTTGATCTATCCGTAGGTGTGAATGGGATATTAAAGTCTCTCACTAGTATTGTGTTACTGTTAATTTCCCCTTTCATGCTTGTTAGCATTTGTCTTACCTATTGCAGTGCTCCTATGTTGTGTGCATATATATTTATAATTATTTTATCTTATTTTATTGTTTTTATTTTATTGCTTTTCCCTTGCTGCTTTTAATATTTGTTCTTTGTGTTTGATTTTCATTAATTTGATTAACATGTGTCTTGTGGTGTTTTACCTTAGATTTACCCTGTTTGGTACTCTCTGGGTATCTTAGACTTGGGTGGCTATTTCCTTCTCCATTTTAGGGGAGTTTTCAACTATTATCTCCTCAAGTATTTTCTCATGGCCTTTCTTTTTGTCTTCTTTTTCTGGGACTCATGATTCAAATGCTGGGGCATTTGACATTGTCCCAGAGGTCTCTGAGATTGCCCTCATTTCTTATAATCCTTTTTTTTTTCCTCTCTGCTTCACTTATTGCCACCATTCTATCTTCCACCTCACTTATCCTATCTTCTGCCTTATTTATTCTACTGTTGGTTCACTCCAGAGTGTTTTTGCTCTCAGTTATTGCATTATTCAGTATTTATTGACTCTTTTTTATTTCTTCTAGGTCCTTGTTCAGAGAAGGCAATAACATCCCACTCCAGTACTCTTGCCTGGAAACTCCCATGGATGGAGGAGCGTGGAAGGCTGCAGTCCATGGGGTCGCTGAGTCAGACACGACTGAGTGACTTCACTTTCACTTTGCACTTTCATGAATTGGAGAAGGAAATGGCAACCCACTCCAGTGTTCTTGCCTGGAGAATCCCAGGGATGGCTGAGCCCAGTGGGCTGCCGTCTGTGGGGTCGCACAGAGTCGGACACAACTGAAGTGACTTAGCAGCAGTAGCAGCAGGTCCTTGTTAAACTTTTCTTACATCTTTTCAATCCTTGTCTCCAGGATTATTTATCCTGTAAATAACATATCTTTATGTTATTTATCTATAACTCCATTTTGTTTTCAAGATTTTGGATCATTTTTACTATCATTATTCTGAATTCTTTTTCAGGCCGACTCCCTATCTCCTCTTTTTTGGTTTGGTTTGGTGGGCATTCATCATGTTCCTTTACCTGAAGATTTTTCTGCTTTTTCATCTTGTTTATGTTGCTGTGTTTGGGGTGAAAGTAGGCTGGAATTTGTGGTTTCTCTTTATTGTGGAGGTTCCTCCCTGTGGGTGGAATTGGATGAGTGGCTTGTCAAGGTTTCCTGGTTAGGTAAGCTTGTGTCAGTGTTCTGGTGGGTAGAGCTGGATCTCTTTTCTCTGGAGTCAATGAAGTGTCCAGTAGTGAGCTTTGAGGTGCCTATGGGTGCCTTCGGCCACCTGTATTTTTATACTCAGTGGTAAGTTTCTGTGTTGCTGGAGAATTAGCTTGGTATGTCTTGCTCTGAAACTTGTTGGCTCTTGGGTGCAGCTTGGTTTTGGTGTAGGTATGGAGGCTTTTGGATGAGCTCAAGAGATGGTGACGAACAGGGAGGCCTGGCGTGCTGCAATTCATGGGGTCACAAAGAGTCAGACAAAACTGAGGGACTGCACTGAACTGAGCTTGTTGATTAATGTTCCCTGAAGTCAGGAGTTTTCTAGTGTTCTCAAATTTTAGATGTAAGCCTCCTGCCTCTGTCTTTCAGTGTTATTCTTACAGTAGCCTCAAGACTTCTCCATCCATACAACAATGATGATAAAACATCTAGATTAGTGGTGAAAAGATTCTCCACAATGAGGGACATCCAAAGAGGTTAACAGAGTTACATGGAGAAGAGGAGAAAGAGGATGGAGATAGAGGTGACCAGGAGGAGAGCAGGGGGAGTCAAATGGAGAGAGACAAATCTAGCCAGTAATCAGTTCTCTAAGTGTTCTCCATAGCCTGGAACACCCAGAGAGATTCACAAAGTTAAGTAGAGAAGAGAGGGGAGAGGGAGGAGATAGAGATGACCTGGGGGAGAAAAGGGAGAGGGAGCAATCAAGCCAGTAATTACACTCCTAAGTAAAAATGGATACTGAAAATTGGATTCTTAATGGTACAAAATTGGTAACAATTACAAAAAAATCAAAGATTAAAAATCTAGAGTAAAAGGTAGACGCAAAAAATACAAGATTGAAAAAAACAAAACAAAATCACAAAAATTATATATATATATATGAAATTTTCTTTAAAAGCAGGGTCTTTTTTGCAAGTAATAGTAAGTTTTAAAAGTGAAAATTAAAGGAGTAATAAAGAATGTAAAAATTTTTTAAAATAAAAAATGATAATATTAAAATATATCTTGGAATTTCTCTAGAGCTGTTAAGGCCAGTGCGGTGTCAGTTCAGTTTCAGATAGTTCCTTGTTCCAGCTTATACTTCTTCTCAAGGTCTATAGGCCCCTTCCAATGTAGTCGATGCTAATTACCAGGTTTTAATCTGTTGCATCTGTAACCTCCAAAGTGACCCCCTCTTCTTTGTTTATTTTGGCTTCCTCTATTTTTAAGTCTCTTTAGTGTCTAATTTCTGCCTTGATACAAGAGAGAAAAGCCATTTATTTAGACTCAGTTGTTCCATTGTGCAGTGGGGAGGGAGGAACACTGCAAACAAATATCACTGGCGTGTGTGGGGAGTGCTTGCAGTGTCTGGGCCACACTAGGTTTGCTCCCGTTCATGGCATGTGTGCTTTCCCAGTCTACACTGCTCAGGCTCCAAGTTGCTCTGCAGGGTAAGTGTCCAAAGCATGCCCTGGGTTGCGTGCACTTCCCAGGTCTAAGCCACTCAGGTTCAGGTTCTCAGGTATTCCACAAAGGCACAGATTGGGCCTGTGTTTTGTGCCCTTCTCAGGTCCAAGCAGCTCAGGTGTCCACGTGCTTTGTGAGCAAACTATCCCGGGTGTATGTACGGTATGTCTTATTCCCTTCCCAGTCCTAGTCACTTGGTTTCCTAGGTGCACCACAAGAGTGCCATCTCAAGTTTGCCCTGTGTCCTCTGGGGAGCTGATCTCAAACTGTGAACCTCCTGGCGGATTTCAACCGTCCATAATCCCAGGAAGACTTGGTTAGCAACTGGGAGACTCCTCATAGTTTGGTGGAAGATGCCTCTTGCCTTCCAATTCTGGCTTCCATCTGCCTGCCTCTATGTCTTCAGCAGGGGGAAGGGCCAGGCCACGGCTGGCTGGCCAACTCTCCTCTGGTGTTCACTCACTCCTTTGTTCTGTGAGCAGGTTGTGCCTAAGAGCTTTTCACGGGAAAGTTTTTTTTCTTTAAGGGAGTAAGTAAACACTTTATTAGAGAAAAGCCCTCCTATTTATATTTTAGCACAAATTTTTTAGAATTATTTTTAACTATGGATGAGTTTAAATCTAAGAGAATACTATTTATTTTTCCATTAAATTAATTTTTAATGAGCTTTGAATTTTACTGAGTACTATTTTTCCTCTATCAAATTAGGCTTTTATCTGTTTTGTAGTGTTGTACTGTGCTTAGTCGTTCAGTCATGTCTGACTCTTTGCTACCCCATGGACTGTAGCCCATCAGACTCCTCTGTCTATGGGGTTTCTCCAGGCAAGGATACTGGAGTGGGTTGAGATGTGTATAAGAGACAGCTATCTATCTCTTCCCTCTCTCTGGCTATCCCACAGTTTGGATTGCTATCTCATGTTAGCTCCCTCAGATTGTCCTCAGGGCACTCAGGCCCAGTCCTTACCATGAGATGCAACCCGTGCCTCCCTGTTTAGCCTCAGCTAGCTGCTGGCAGACACAAGCATCTGGGTTAGTTCTTTGCAGGGCATTGTAATTAGGCACATAATCTGTGGGGTTTTTTCCCCCTTCCAGTTATGTTGCCCTCTGAGTTTCCAAAACTCCCCACAGACCTACCAGTGAGAGGATTTCCTGGTATTTGGAAACTTCTCCTCCTTGACTCCCTCCCCAGGATGGGTATCCATCCCTAACTTTTTTGTCTCTCTTTTTATCTTTTATATTTTGTCCCACCTCCTTTCAAAGAGAATGGGTTGCCTCTCCGGGTGCCTGGTATCCTCCACCAGCATTCAGAAGTTGTTTTGTGGAATTTGTTCAGCGTTCAAATGATCTTTCGATGAATTTGTGGGGGAGAAAGTGGTCTCCCTGTCCTATCACCATCTTAGCAGTATCATACATTTTTAAGAGATCACATGAGGCCACAGGACAGAGGTTATTAATCCTGAGAAATCTGCAGACAGTATCCAAGTACCATGTCTTATGATCAAAGCCCTCACAAGCTTATTAACAAATTTATCTTGGTAATGTTCAACTGTCAAGAGATTTCCATTTTCTTAGTTACAAAGTGCCTTAAAAATATCCCTTCTAAAGTGATACATTCCTGGAGACATCTCCAACTGAAAAACAGTTATATTCCACTTGGAAAATTCTTAGTGTTCATGTAATTGTCTCAAACGTAAGAAAATTATGAATGGGGTTACTCCCGGTCACAGCAATCCCAGGATTACCTCTAGCATATCAAACTCAGTATTCAAAACCTGAAGTCAACTGTCTGGTAATTCTGTGGATGTCAAGCATATTTAAATTACTATGCAATTTAAACTGGGTGCAATCAACTTTCTAAGGAATGCAAACCATCTGTCTGAAATGAAAGATGAGAACAGAAGCCTCTATAATTTTTTTTCACAACTGGCCTGCTTTTCTGCTTATTTAGAATGCTGGGTAATGCACTCAAGAATTACAGTTGGAGAATGTACAAGGTGGGTAAGCTGATAAAGCATCTGTAATTTTCCTTGCATTGTAAAAAATGCACACCACCTATAAAACTATCCTAAAGTCCTATCTTTGATTATTGTAGTTATATGCCTAATGTTCAACACTTCTCCATCTGGTAATCTTTAGCTACTATATTTTTAAAGACCAATTCTCAAAAAGAAATGTTATGGAACCAATAAAGCAGTGTCTTTATGTTTAAACTGAAACTGGATAATTGATAATTTACAAATATATGTTGATTTTAATAAAATTTTAACATATTCAGAAAATGATAGAGAATATTATACTTTGGCCACCTGATGAGAAGCAATAACTCACTGGAAAAGACTCTGTGCTGGAAAAGATACAGGGCAGTAAGAGAAGGAGAAGACAGTGGTTGAGAAGTTTGGATGGCATCACAGATTCAATGGACATGAGTTTGAGCAAACTCCAGGAGTTAGTGAAGGACAGGGAAGACTGCCTGGAGTCCATGGGATTGCAAAGAGTCAGACATGACTTACAGACCAAACAGCAATTATAATAAATTTCATATACTATTTTACAGATTCTGTCAAATGTTTTGAAGTCAAACATGACATATATTTTTTAAACACTTTAATTTTCCCCTTCAGATCCAAATATCTTTCCTCCCTAAAGGTAGCCATTATTATAAAAGTGATGTGTGTCTTTAGAGCAAATATTTTCATAATGTGCCACATTTGTATATATCCAAAACAAAATTTATTGTTGTCTTGCATGTCATTGATACTACATTAAATCTATCTTGCTGTATATATCACCCTAGACCATTTTTATTTATTCCAACATAAGTATTTGATTTTTATTATTTAATTCAGTTGCTCTGTGTTTTTAATATCTTATGAATAATCATAATACATTATAGACCCTTCTATTGATAAATTTTTTATCAATCAGCTGTTAGTAATTATAAATAATTAATTGATTATATTTTCCTTGTGCAAGTAAAAAGGCTTTATGTGTTAAATTCTGAGGTGATGTTTTTATCTGCAGATTAACTTGATATTATAATTTTTGTCTCCAAAGTCATTGTAGCAACTTCAGTTCAGTCGCTCAGTTGTGTCCAACTCTTGGCGGCCCCATGGACTGTAGTATGCCAGGCTTCCCTGTCAACCACCAACTCCCTGTGCCTGTTCAAACTCATATCCATCAAGTTTTAAACTATCAACAATTTCTGCAAGCTATCATTTCCCTAAATCCTTGCACACGCTAAGATTTTTCTATATCTTTTTGAATTAAATTGATAAATTTCCACAGGGATTCCTGTTCAGGCTGTGATTAAAATAGCACTGAATTTTTAGATTAACTTATAGGATAATATATAAGATTGGATAATAGTTAAGAATTCATTTCTGTCTTTTTTTCTTTCCCCCTTGTCTTAAAAGGTTCACATGCCATGTCTTATCATTAGTTTGTTTTTTCTTTAAGGGAGTAAGTAAACACTTTATTAGAGAAAAGCCCTCCTATTTATATTTTAGCACAAATTTTTTAGAATTATTTTTAACTATGGATGAGTTTAAATCTAAGAGAATACTATTTATTTTTCCATTAAATTAATTTTTAATGAGCTTTGAATTTTACTGAGTACTATTTTTCCTCTATCAAATTAGGCTTTTATCTGTTTTGTAGTGTTGTACTGTGCTTAGTCGTTCAGTCATGTCTGACTCTTTGCTACCCCATGGACTGTAGCCCATCAGACTCCTCTGTCTATGGGGTTTCTCCAGGCAAGGATACTGGAGTGGGTTGCCATGTCTTCATCCAGGGTATCTTCCCAACTCAGGGGTTGAACCCAGATCTCCCACATTGCAGGCACATTCTTTACCATCTGAGCCACCAGGGAAGCCCGTGAATACTGGAATGACAATCCTATCCCTTCTCCAGGGGATCTTCCCCCAACCCAGGAATTGAACCAGGGTCTCCTGCATTGCAGGTGGATTCTTTACCAGCTGAGCTATCAGGGAGGCCCATTATCTTGTTAATATAGTTTAATCACATTATATAATTTATTAGGCTACTTTCCTTACTATGTTAATATGATGAACTACATTGCTAGATCCTGGGATAAATTCAGTTTATTCCACCTATTTTAAATAAAGTACAGTGCTAATTGTGTTTGTAATTTATTTAGGAAATTTGTTATTGTTATATTTGCCTACACTTTTCTTAGGTTATCCTCACACATTTATTAAGATTGTCTAGCCTCAAATAGTGATTTAGATAAATATCCTTTTTTCTTTTCTGAAACCATTTGTATTTGAAAGAAATGTGTGCTCTTGAAAGTTTATGAAAACTGACCTACAAAATCTTTTTGTTTGTTCTTTCTCTAGTCGCTTTATATGTAAGGCTAGGTTTTCTATTCAAAATGTTTCTTTTTTCTAAAAATTGTATCACTATGATCTTCACTCTTAGACTGCTTTTGGTCTATGGTCACGTCACCTTGAACATCTCTAATCTCATCTGATCTTAGAAGGTAAGCAGTGTCAGAACTAGTTAGTACTTGAATTGAAGAACTACTTTTGTTGTATCCCATAAGTTTGGAGACCCAGTTTCAATCCCTGGATCGAGAAGATCCTCTGAAGAAGGAAATGGCAATCCACTCCAGTATTCTTGCCTGGAGAATTCCATGGACAGGGGATTCTGGCGGGCTACAGTCCCCAGGGTTGAAAAATGTTGGACACAACTGAGCGATTAACACACATAAGTTTGTATCCTCAGGTTTTCATTTTCATTTTTCTCTCAGTATCTTTTGACTACTTTTCTATTTCTTCAGTGATCAATTGGTTGTTTAATAGCATATTGTTTAGCCTCCATGTGTTTGTTTTCTGCTGTCCCCCCCGCCTCCCCCCTTTAGAGTTCATTTCTAATTGCATAGCATTCAAGTTAGAAGAGATGCTTGATACGATGTCAATTTTCTTAAATTTATCAAGGCTTATTTCGTGTTCTAGTATGTCGTCTATCCTGAAGAATGTTCCATGTGCCCGTGAAAGAATGTGTACTCTGTTGCTTTCAGGTGGAAATGCTCTGTAAAAAATCAATTAAATCCATTTTGTCTAATGCATTTTTTAAGGTCTGTGTTTCATTACTTCTTTTTTGCCTGGATGGACTATTCATGGATGTACATATGAAATTAAATCTCCCTACAGTTATTGTGTTACTGTCAAATTCTACTTTTATGTTCACTAATATTTGCCCTACCTATTTAGATGCTTTTGTGTTAGGTGCATATATATTTACAGTTGTTATATCTTCTTCTCATATTGATCCCTTTGTCATTATCTAGTGCCCTTTATCTCTTGTAAGAACCCTTAAAGTCTATTTTGTCTGATATAAGTATTGCTATTTTGATTGTCTTTTGAATTCCATTTGCATGAAATGACTTTTTCAAGCCCCTCGCTTTCAGTTTATATGTGTCTCTAGATGTTAATTGAGTCATTTCTAGGCAGGATAAATACAGATCTTGTTTCGGTATCAATCTAGCCAGCCTGTGCCATTTGGTGAGAGCATTTAATCTGTTCACATTTGAAATAATTATTGTCAGCCACTAAGAGATTTCAAGCAGATGAACACTGTCTGCATTCCTATGGTGAGACACAGCCACCCCCTTTTCCTTGGAGACCCTCCAAAACCAGCAGGTAGGTCTGACTTAGGTTCCTATGAATTTACTGCTTTTGACCTTGGTTCTGGTGCATGTGAGACTTTTAAGAGTGATAGTGTTCGTCCTTAAGAGTGACATTTCTATCTCCTCAAGTCTCATGAAGCTCTTGCAATTAAACCCTGCTGGCCTTCAAAGCCAAATGCTCTGGAGGCTCATCTTCCTGGTGCCAGACTCATGGATCAGAACTCTTACTCCTAGGGGAGAGCCTCCAAATGTACTTATTCCCCAATTTAGAAGTCACCCACCTAGGGGATATGGGATTTGATTATATCATGAGTCCATCCCTTCCTACCCATCACATTGTGACTTCTTTTTTATATCTTTAGTTGAAGAAGATATTTTCTGGTAGATTCCTATCTTTTTAATTGATTGTTGTTTGTGGACAGTTGTGATTTGAGTGTGCGTGTGAGAGGAACTGAGCTCAGAGTCTTTTTACTCTGCCATTGTGTCAGTTCTATTTTTGACTCTTTTAAATAGCAAGTCCTTTTAATACATATTCCCTTTCTAATTTCATTCCATTCTTTATCATGAATGAAATATATTTTCTATCTCACTACATTAAAATATGTAATGTGAAATGAAAGTCTTCTTCTAGTCTCTGATGTTTTATGTTTTTCAAAGTTTCTGATTATAAGATTTGTTTTAGCCTTCATATTTCATGTTAACATCTTTGTCAAAATGCCTGATGGATTCTTTATTTTTAACTCTTTCTTTCATTTACACACAATAGAAAGAATATTAAAAAAAAAAAAAAACAGGGAAAGCAGTAGTAGGCAGTGTCTTTCTGATTGACAGGCTTAAATGACAGGCTTAATTATATAGTGGGCAATGAGTTGGGTCCCAACCACTTTTTCTCAGAGGACCACTAGTCTCAGATGAATAGCCATTTACTTTTGGAATGACAATTTACTCCTTGAGTACTCCTCCAAATTCTATGAGTGAATAGTATGGGAATGCGGTTTTAGATTAAAGAGGTGATAGTTTTGGAAGCTTAGCTGACATTATTCTGTAAATTGAGATGAGAAATTTTGACTTATATTTAATGTATAACTTATAATCTTCACTTGTGAATGTGCCTATGAAAATACTAGCAGTAGACTAGAAGATATATCTAATATTTTTCCAAGTTTCATATAAAATTGATTTAGTTACACAAGTCACTAAAATATTATGCTGTTTTGTTTTATGCCATAACTATAGCTAGTAAATGAAGTTATACTAGTTATCTACTGTTTTTATAAACCATACTTAGTTTGATTAATATGAATTATAAGTTTAAATTAAATATGGAAAACATCCAATCTTTATGCAAAAACTATCACCATGAGTGTATTATATAAATGAATATGACTGTAATATTGACCATCTAGAAAATATAGGCTTGACTTCTTTATCCCTCCCATCCATTATTCCACAAATGAAGGAAAACTTAACTTTGAGACCATAGTTTCCCTAGTGTGAATTCGCTCAGTCATGTCTGACTATTTGCCACCCCATGGACTATACATACATTCCATGGAATCCTCCAGGCCAGACTCCTAGAGCGGGTAGCCATTCCCTTCTCCAGTACATCTTCCTAACTCAGGGATTGAACCCAGGTCTCCCACATTGCAGGTGGATTCTTTACCAGTTACGCCACCAAGGAAGCCCATAGTTTCCATAGGCAGCTGTTCTGTATAATTAGTCTTTGCTATTATATCCACTGCAGTTTGGAGGCAAACTTCCCAGATAAGCATTTTTTCAGCTGTCTCTTTCATTTATCACTAATACCTACTCTTCATCTGTCATTCTGGGTTTAGAGTCTCTCCATCATCTTGCACGTAGAGAAACCTCCAGGATCTGGTCTGAACTATGATGCCCAATTTGCCTATGAGGATTCAATCTACTTTCTATTTTCCAGAATCTTGTCAAATCTCTAACTAACTGATATCTTCTCTTTCCATCATTATCACAATTATGAATATATTTTAACTTTTTAAATTTTCCTTTCAGTTCATTTTTTTACCAATGGTGGAAGAAAGGTATGGCTCTGCTCATTTTCCCACCCTAAGCTGGAAGCCTTAACAGAAAATATTTTACACAGTGCCTTAGTAGAACTAATGTATGCCTTCCTGTGATGTTTATAAAGCCCTCCTCTACTGAAAGGTCATATATTCATAATATTATTTGCTTCTTTTAATATTTTTACTTTTAACATATAACTGCAATAGATATTTGAAACATATAATCTAAGACATGAGAATCTAAATTTTGGGTTGTACTTAGTCGCTCAGCTGTCTTACTCTTTGGGACACCATGGACTGTAGTCTGCAAGTATCCTCTGTACATGAGGATCCTCTAGGCAAGAATACTGGAGTAGGTTGACATGCACTTCTCCAACGGGATTTTCCCAACCCAAAGATCAAACCCAGGTCTCCCACACTGCATGCAGATTCATTACCAAGTGAGCCACCAGGGAAACCCAAATAGAAATAAACTGTTCCAAGATCTTTGAAACCTTTCTCATATTAACTACCTTTTTCACGTTAACTACCTTTCTCACATTAACTACCTTTTTCACATTATATAGATAATCACCTTTTAAACATAATCCGTCAATTTCAGACTCTTCTGTACAGTCTAATATTTCTCTTCTTCTTGTATCATATTTAAATTACTTTGCCTTTATTATGTATATTAATAGTTGACAAATCTTCAGTTCAGACTTCTTAAGACAATGCACAGGTATTTTTCTCATAAGTGTTTTTTCCTTCAATGTTCACATATTCTATAATGCCTGGAAGGCTGATTTGTACACTTAAAAGAAACTGTTTTAAGAAGCAGAGTGATAAAAAGGATCTTAGATAGCAACCAAATACAACTGGAGTCTTTCAGTGGGGAGGAGTCTGGATATTAGAAGATAACGTGACTTAGAATATTCCAGACAGTTACTAAATCCATGAATCTGTGACTCCACTCCATGTAATCTATCCATCATTTTATTCAGTATGACCTATTAACCACTGTCCTCCAAGTATGACCTGAAACCTTGAAAGAGATTATCTCCTAAGTATGTCTCTCTATTTCTTTCCAAGCACTTAAAGAAAATGCAAAAAGAATGAAGGCTCATTGTTCAAATCCCTTTCATTAAACATAAACTCTAAAGGAAAAAATTTGGAGACTAACAGATATTATGAATTTACATGTTGAATTCCTTGTGTTAGTGATTAAGCATAGAACATTAAGAACCATTTAACTGGCAATGTTTTTCACTCAACTCACTGAAAATAATTGACAGCTGTAACTAATGGTATTGTTTAGAATATCCTGGGTCTTTTCTCTAACTGTACAAATAGCAGTTTTATGAATTGAAAACCTAGGGGTGAGTGGTGGGCAAACAATAATTTTCAATTTATAACAAAGATTATACAGAATTCTTCAAAAGGAAGTCACTTTAATTATCATTTTTACTTAAAGTGATAAATTTGGTTGGACTATAAACTTACTTCCAATTTTTGTCAGCCTCCAAATAAATGGGTTTATCCTCTCTATCACATGGAATTTGTATGTTGTTTTTGTGTGTGTGCTTAATTGCTCAGTCGTGTCTGACTCTTTGCAACCCCATAAACTGTAGCCTGCCAGGCTCCTCTGTCCATGGGGATTCTCCAGGCAAGAATACTGGAGTGGGTTGCCATTCCCTCCTCCAAGAGATCTTCCCAACCCAGGGATGGAACTCAGGTCTCCCGCATTGCAGGAGGATTCTTTACAGGGGCCTAAGTTATTACATTATCGAAGAAAACATTGCACTGTTTTACTTTCATTGTGTTTTTAAATAAATTGCAATTGCATTGTATTTCATCAGCCAGAAAATACCACCAACTATTAGATACTTTACTACTTTATTGCTAAGACAAAAAAAAAAAAGCTTTTAATAAAACTTCCTTTGGAGTTTCTGGGAAAGGGAGAGAGTGGGATGATTTGGGAGAATGGCATTGAAACGTGTATAATATCATATAAGAAATGAATCACCAGTCCAGGTTTGATGCAGGATACAGGATGCTTGGGGCTGGTGCACTGGGATGATCCAGAGGGATGGGATGGGGAGGGAGGTAGGAGGGGTGTTCAGGATGGGGAACACATGTACACCCGTGGTGGATTTATGTTGATGTATAGCAAAACCAATACAATATTGTAAAGGAATTAGCTTCCAATTAAAATAAAATAAATTAAAATTAATTTTTTTTAATTAAAGAAAAACTTCCTTATGTCATCATCTTTAGGATGCATCTAAAATTCAGAAAAATTAAGATCTGAAAATTGATGAAAATGTTACAGCAGAAAAATAAAACTTTTGAAAGCCAACATAACCCTTTTATTATTGATGAAGCTGTTATTGGACTTCTTAATACTGAACCCCCAGTAATAGCAGACTTCTACCCAGCAGAGCTGGGCCCAGCTGCTGCAGGCCTCTGAAAGAAGCATTCCTATGTCATGGGAGGGTAGAACAAAATATGTACTCCCTATAGGAAATTAACTTGTAATAGGAAAGAAGGAGAAATGAGTGGTGCTAAGCACACCTAATTTCTCCTCTCCAGCTTATCAAATGAATACGTCATTCTACTTCCTTTAAGACCCAGTGAGAAGGAAGCATATGGCTGTTCCTGAGTTCCTCCTTGGGAAAGAAATCATGAGTCATGTGGTGGAGGAGAAGAAATGTCACTTTCATAGTTGATATGTGCAACACAATACCAAAAATACCTGTTTTTTGGTTTGTTTGGGTTGTTGTTTTTTTTGTTTTTTTTTTGTTTGTTTGTTTGTTTTTTGCCTTGGCTTGCTCAGTTGGGCTCATCCTCAATTCACCCTGAAAAGTTGATTGAAAAATTTTTGAGATATTCCAAGTTTGTTTTGTACAGTAAAAAAACAAAATTCAACTTCTGGGAGAAATATGTGAAAGAATATGAGAATTAAAAAATGCAATTCTCTCATCATAAACAATAGGAAATGTACACCGTTCCAAAATGGGAAGGTGACAGAGACAAGGTTACATTGATTTCTAAGAACAAAACTAAAACAAGAAACTCAGTCTATTCTCCTAAATGGCTGACACTACCCAGGCTCCCGGTGTTTTCCAAATTGAGAATTTAAAACGTCGTCTTTTTTATGCATTTCATTTTCCAAGTGTTCCTGATTATCTGCCCAAAAGAAAGACATTGCTTCACAGGCACCACAGAGAACTTGAGAATGGAGGACAGAAATCCAGCTTAGTTGGTATTTCCTTTCTGCATTGCTTTGCGTTTACCCTCCCTTATTTTCATTAACCTCTCATCTCTTAGATCCCAGTTGTTCTTTTGCCCAAGTGTGTTTTATTGGAATTTCATGCTTATTGGAGCTTAATGCTTCTCTGCTGATTCTGTAGTTAGTTCCTATACTATTTTGAATTCTAAGGATTCAAAACTCCTTCAACTTAAGAACCAATAGAGGAGGGTTTTATACTAGTCCATAATCTTGTCTGTAAAAGAAGGTGTTAGCCACTAGAGACTTTTGAGATTTCTTACATTTTATTACCTTTTGCTTTTTTTGTTTATATGATGAATATTATTTCAGAACTTCATGTCCAACACTATATAAAACACAAATAGGCAATCATCCAACTATATCCATTGGGCTCAAATCCCTAGACTTGAAATCAACTTACAAAATTAAAGTAAAAAAGCATAAAATTTCTAATTTTCCCAGTAAGAATACTGAAGTGGATTGCTATTTCCTCCTTCAGGGTATCTTCCTGACCTAGGGATCGAACTAGCATCTCCTGTGTCTCCTGCATTCCAGGTGGATTCTTCACTGCTGAGCCATCGGGAAAGCCCCACCAACACTCAGTAAGGCCTTGTTATCATTAAACTTGTATCACTTGGATAATTAAAGTCTATTCATCCTCAAGTCAAGCTCAAAGTCAATTCTTAAATTAACTTTGATCTGTTCAACTGTTCTCAATAATAGTACTTATTATTTTTGGTTTTACATTTGTTTTTATGATTATTTGATGAATGCTTAGCTCTCCTACTTTTTAGTCCAAGAAAATAAACTGAATATGCTTTTAGCTCAAAAAATATTTTCTCAATTTATTCAAAGCAAAATACAAATAATGCCAGTATTCAAAGAACTTTCCACCTCCTGTCTACCTATAACACCTCTTCTATCTTGTCTCCACTCTGCTCATTCTTGTTGCTTCTACTCCAATGCAAAGGACCATCAGCTAGTCCTTGGACATAGCAGGTAAACTTATTTCATAGGATATTTACCCTGGTTCTTCCCATAGATCTTAGCTTAGATCCCTTCCTCCAGATTTCCAAACTGTACACTCCTTAATCTTCTTGGGAATTATTCAAATGTCGCCTTCTCAGTGAGGGCTTCAAATAGTCACCTTATTGTAAAATGGAACCTAAAAAATAATTGACTTTACATACAATATATGCCTGATACTTAGTTCTATTAACATTGCAAAAATAGCTTCCTGTTTTATCACTCTTTGCTAACCTCTATGTGAGGTTAATTTTACGTGATAAATTGCCTAAATCATATGGTACCAAAATATTTGACTAACATTATTTCTGAATGTGACTGTGAGAGTATTTCCATATGATATTTAACGTTTGATTCAGTAGACTGAGTATATCAGATTGCCCACCCCTATATGTATGGCATCACCTAATCTGTTGAAGACCTGCATAGAATAAAAAAGTGAAGAAAGGGGAATTTGTTCTCTCTGTCCAATTCTTGAGGTGGAACACTGATCTTCTCCTGCCCTTGTTCTGGGACTTATACCATCAATTCTCTCACTTCTCCTGGGTCTTAAACCTCTTGACTTAGATTGTAGCTTATAATAACCAGCTTTGTGGGTCTCCTGTTTGCAAATAGCAGATCATGGGACTTCTCAGCTTCACAATCACATGAGCCAATACTCTGTAATAAATCAATTTCTTCATAAATCTATTTATCTATAGCTATATCTATATATGGACCTATACTCTATTGCTTCTCTTTCTGTAGAGAACTCTAACTTACCCTGTCATATAAAAACCTACAACCTATGGAAGGCAGTTGGAGGAGTAAATCTGAAAATATACCAGATGAGCCCATGAGACAATGCTAGCATTTACAGACTCAACTTATCCTTACCTCTCATTCAAAGTTTATTATTTGTGTTATATAGCTCCCACCTTTGAAATACTGAAACAAAACACCCAGTATCTACAGACATCCTAAAGGATATCTTGGGGATCATCCTTATATTAAGCATCGAATGGGATGATGATAATAATAATACATAAAGAGAATGGAAAGTAAAAGGTAATAAGAAAAACGACAGATTATGCCTGGGTATACTTCATCACTGGTGGCTCAGATGGTAAAGCGTCTGTCTACAATGAGGGAGACCCAGGTTCGATCCCTTATAAAACTAAAGAATAAGAAAACCAAAAGGTTGATAGAATGGATAAAAATCAAGATTTATAGTGAGAAACATATGAAATGATTCTGAAATATTTTAAAGCACCAAAAGGTAAGAAAATTCTTTTAAAAACTTATAAAAAGCGTGTTGATGGAGTATGTCAAAAGGGCATAGGAACCAACTTAGAGAGCTCCCAAAGGCCAAAGCTGGAAAAATTTGAGTAACAAAATAAATCAAGTAGTATTGGATTATAATACAAAAGAGAAGATTCATGATATCCATGTACCCATTACTGAACAAATTAATAAATGGTATAGGAGAGGAAACTCTCATTTAGAAAAGTTCCAATTAATATATGTAGATGCTCTGTCCTCACGGCATGTGTTCTCAGTCACTCAGTTGTGTCCACCTCTTTGCAACCTCATGGACTGTAGCCCGCTAGTCTCCTCTGTCCATGGGATTTCCCAGGCAAGAATATTGGAGTGTTTGTTATTTCTTTCTCCAGCAGTCCTCCAGACCCACAGATCAAACTCACATCTCCTCTGTCTCCTGCCCTGCAGGCAGATTCTTTCTGGGCTGAGCCGTCAGGGAATCCCCTGATCTCATGGAGGCGAGCATAATTCCCCACTTCTTAAGTCTGGGCTGTGAATAGTGACTTCCTTCCAAAGAATATAGTGTAGAAAGGTAGAGTGTGGTAGAATAACTTTACAATGGAGAAGACTGACAAATACAACCTTAGCTAGATGATCAAGGTCAGCATCTCTAGTCACGATCAAGGTGATGGCACTTGATATGATTTGATGAAATCAGCAATTTTCTTTGACATCTTCCTCCCCAAAATCCATTTCCCCAAACTCATCATAAGCAAAATATCAGACAAATTCCGGTAGAGGAGTTATCTTACAAAGTAACCTAACCAGCATCCCTCAAACTGTTAAGATCATCAAATACAAAGAAATTCCAAAAAACTGTCCCAGCCAGAGGAAACTGGGAAGACATAGCTGAATGCAATGTATTATCCTGGATAGGATCTTGTAAAAGAAAAAAGGCATTATATTAAAACTAAAAAAATAAATAAAGTCTTGAATAATGGACTTCAGTTAATAACACTTCATAAATATCAGCTTGTTAAGGGTCAACAGATGTACCTGACTAATCTAAGATATTAATAATCAGGGAAACTAGATGAGGGGCTTAGAGGAGCTCCCAATACTACCTTCTCAATTTTTCTACACATCAAAAACTGTTCTTAAAGCCTGTTTTGAAAATATAAATAAATGATAGAAAAAGACATTTTACTCCAAAATATATATGTATGGCAATTAACCACCTGAAAAGATTCTTAACATCATTAATTATTCAGTTCAGTTCAGTCACTCAGTCGTGTCCAACTGCAACTCCATGAGTCACAGCAAGCCAGGCCTCCCTGTGCATCACCAACTCCCGGAGGTCACTCAAACTCATGTCCATCAAGTCAGTGATGCCATCCAGCCATCTCATCCTCTGTTGTTTTGAAAATATAAATAAATGATAGAAAAAGACATTTTACTCCAAAATATATATGTATGGCAATTAACCACCTGAAAAGATTCTTAACATCATTAATTATTCAGTTCAGTTCAGTCACTCAGTCGTGTCCAACTGCAACTCCATGAGTCACAGCAAGCCAGGCCTCCCTGTGCATCACCAACTCCCGGAGGTCACTCAAACTCATGTCCATCAAGTCAGTGATGCCATCCAGCCATCTCATCCTCTGTCATTCCCTTCTGCTCCTGCCCCAATTCCTCCCAGCATCAGGGTCTTTGGAATTTCAGCTTCAGCATCAGTCCCTCCAATGAACACCCAGGACTGATCTCCTTCTGAATGGACTGGTTGGATCTCCTTTCAGTCCAAGGGACTCTCAAGAGTCTTCTCCAACACCACAGTTCAAAAGCATCAATTCTTCAGCGTTCAGTTTTCTTCACAGTCCAACTCTCACATCCATACATGACCACTGGAAAAACCATAGCCTTACCTAGATGGACATTTGTTGACAAAGTAGTGTCTCTGCTTTTCAGTATGCTATCCAGGTTGGTCATAATTTTCCTTCCAAGGAGTGAGCATCTTTTAATTTCATGGCTACAATCACGATCTGCCATGATTTTGGAGCCCTCCAAAATAAAGTCTGACACTGTTTCCACTGTTTTCCCATCTATCTGCCATGAAGTGATGGGACCAGATGCCATCATCTTAGTTTTCTGAATGTTGAGCTTTAAGCCATAATTATTAGGAAATTGTAAATTAAAATCACAGTAAGATACTACTATGTGCCTATTAGAATAGCAAAAAGAGAAGAAACAGTGTTAGAAGGAAAGAGAAAGATGAAAGATGAAGGGAATGGGATGGGATAGCAGAAAATGGAATGAAAAGAAAATAGAAGAGAAAGGAAAGGAAGAAAAAACTGACAATACCAAAACTACTGTCCAGTTGCTCCACCAACAACATTTCAGTTGATGGTGGAGCAACTGGAATTTTCATACATTATTCATGAGAAAGCAAAATAGCACAGCCACTCTGGTTATTTGCAGCTTCATATAAAATTAAAAATACTTTTACCATATGATTCAGGAATCAAGTCTAGCTACTGAATCAAAAAATATAAAACCTCACATTTGCACAGAAAACTGAATATAAGAATTTGCACTGGCTTTATACATAACTGTTAAAAATTGGAAACAACCCTTTAATTGGTGATAAATAAATGAATGTCATATCTGTACAAAAATACTACTCAGTAGTAAAAGGAAAATATTATTGATACACACACCAACATGGGTAAATCAATTGCATGCTACTAAATGGAATAAGAAAAAATTGAAAGGTTATATAATGTGGAGAGAAAGTTTGACTACAGTGGGGCATCATAAGATAATTTTGGAGATTGGTGGAACAGTTCTACATCTTGATTGTGTGGCAGTATTTGTACAGTTTTACTCATTTACAAAACCACATGCCAAGAAAATTTATGTTTTTGTTACACAAATTACAAACTAAACAACAAAGCCAAAAGAATACTGGAGTTTTGCAATTATGATAGCTCCCATTTGTTTTACTTAAAGATGATCACAGTTTAGAAATAGAATGATCTCAATGTGAGTAAATCAACAAGACTCTGAACACCTTATTTCGTTGAAATGCAACTATCTCGCTTTTTAACACAGAGATGGACTGTGGACACATTAGGAACTCATAACATTGCATATTTAATAAATTTATTGTTTGAATTAATATCAGCTTCTGAGAAACCATAGAACAATAATCTCTTTTTGATGTTTCTATTATTAGGCAATTGAAAAATATGTCTGAATGGAAGAAAAGTTGTGAATACTCTAATTTATTTACTACTTATACAAGTACATTTGACTCTGACATTCCTGTTAATGAGACCACATTAAAATATATGCTTAAGTAAATACTGCATTGTACTAATTTTCCTCATTCTTATTTCTTCTATGGGTATTTCTCCCTGAGCTGATGCAGAAACAATATTTAACACCTTTGTCTTTCAGAAAAATATTAAAAGTCTGTTGGTTTTCCCAACACTATACAGTGTGCCATCAACAAGTTCTCTGAATTTTAGTTCTTTTCCAAATGCAAAACCTTGAAAATCCAATTAGAATTGGAGATTATGCTACATTGATCTCAATTATGAGAGGTAAAATTGTATTAAGACTTTGCAATTAGCCAGAAAATGAGGCCTAGTGAACTCAGAAATCACTTGGTTTACCAAGGAAGATGGAGATTTATTACCAATCTACCTAAAATTTGCAAGATGATTGGAATGGGTTAAAAAAAAAAAAAAAAGACCCTAATTCGTTCTGAGATGCTTTCCTTGGTCCTGGAACACTGATTTCCTACCTGCTTATACCGGTATTGCAATTCTCAGGAGGGACTATGGATACCTCTAGGGTATATGCTAATTCCTCTAGTGGAGTCTGGCTCTGTGCCAGCGAAGGTTAGTTTTTCAGAATACCTCGTTCCCCTCTTTTTCCTTGTCAAATGAACACAAATTTTAGATGAGCTCCCGACTACCTGACAGAAAGCTGTGTTTCCCAGTCTTCTTTGCAGATAGTCGTGAATTTTGGGACTAATTTAGAATAATGGATTGTGAGATTCCTCAGGGAAGCAGTTTGAAACAAGTTGACATATCCTTTCTATGTTCTCCCCCTTCCTGATGGCTGGATTCCAAATCTGATGACTACAATTCAAGTAGGCATTGTGGACTATAAGGAGGAAGCTCAGACTATATATCATAGGCCAATAAAATAAAAATTGTCAGCAAAAGTTTTCTGTGAGAGTGCAGGTATTTTGGGGTTTGTAGACCATCCTGTCTTTGTATCTCTTCAGCTGGCCCTGTAATACCGAAGCCCCTTTAGAGAGTATGTAGATAATGGGATGACTATGTACCAATAAAACTTAACTGGCATACAAATAGAACTTCAGACAACGGTTTATTGACCTCTGAAAGAGAAGGAGGCTGATGGCTGACGTAGCAGAATGTCATCTGAGTCCCAGATTTAGCTCTATAATTTTTTTATAAGGGAAAATATATTTGTCCATTGTTAAAGACACCTTTTTTTCTGGTCTTCTATTATATTTGGCCAAAATTAATCCTAAATGGGAGTGTAAAATGATTTAGCCATGTGTAAAATAATTTGGCAGTTTCTCAAGTAGTAAAACAGAATTACCATATAACTCAGCAATCTCACTTCCAGGTATGTACCAAAAAGAATTGAAAATGAGACTCAAACAAATATTCGTACACAGTGTACACACATGTCCATCAGTGTAAAAGCTGATAAACAAAATGTGGTATATACACACAATGGACAATTATTATTATGGTTGAATAATAATATTATAGTTGACCAATCAACCATAAAAACAAGTAAAGTACTGACACACATTACAATGTGTGTTCACCTCAGAAACATTATTCTAAGGGAAAAAAGCCAGATACAGAACGTCACATTATGCAATTCTGTTTATATAAATTGTCCAGAATAGGTAAATCCATAAAAACCAAAAACATGTTAATGGTTTCTAGGGATTGAAGAAAGGGAGGATGAGGAGTTGCATGGGTTGGGAGGTTATGTTTTAGAGTGATGGAAATGTTTTAGAGGTACATAAAGTCGATGCCATAGATTTGTTCATTTTAAAATTTACTTTAAAATTAACTTTAATTAAGAACTTTAAAACTAACTTTAATTCATTTAAATTACCTCTCTAAAATGGTTAATTTAATGTATCATGAATTTTACTTCAATTTAAAAAAAAAGAATGAGTTCTAACTAATACACTCCTCCTTTTTTTATATGACCAGTAAGTGTTTTCACATCAGAGTTTCTTTAATTATGTTTAGTTAATTTAAACAAGGCTGTTTCATGTAAATGTAATTTGTATTCTTGTCTCTTCTCTCTGCAATATCTTACCTACCATAAATGCCTGAAACATTTATGTTCTCTACTATCCAGGTCAACAATGTCTTACTGGATATCATACATATCCTTTCAACAACACTAACCTACTTTCTTCAGGTAAAATCATTGATTTCACATTGTGCTATCATTATATTTTTTCATTTATCATTTATACATTTATCATTACATGATACTTCTCACATTAAACTAGGAACTCACAATAGCAAGAAAAATGGATTTCTGAATAAATCTATGTATTGCTGGAGTCTGTGGGTAAGCAGAATATTATTTGCTGAACTGATGAGTGAAGTTATACACCCATAAACACTCTTGTATTGTTTTGCTACAGACTAAGCTAAATAAAAGAAACCTGGGTGCTAACAATTGTTGTTAGGAATGGCCTAAATGAATCTTATGGGAACAAGGATATTTGATCTTTATCAGGCATGGAATTTACTGGAAACTGCTATTGTCTTCTGCCTGCTATGCTTTTTACTTTCTTCTAATAACAGTGCCTTATTTTTCCAATGAAAATGATCAACACTTTTATTTCCTGAGTTACAAATGGGTCAGACCTCTATTTGTAATATGGAGATACTAGATCTCCATACTTAGAGATGGATGTGATAGAGACTTGACTGTTCTTTCCATGTTTATTGCATGTGACAATGGAAATATAAGAGCTCAGTCAAAGATAGTTTTTACTGGAATTATTAGAGAAATAGCTTTTAACAGTGGCTGATGAGGAACATCATTTGGGGAGAATCTGCAAAATGATGAAGATCAGCAAAGTAAAGCCTAGACAAAGAGCCGAAAATGCCTTCTATACTTAGGGCATTATTTGAGCATCTGGACCCAGCTATGACTGCAATTAGTCTTCTCTGGAGTTAAAAGTAGGACTAGTTAATATGTTTTCTACTAAGTTTAAGCTCCTTTGTAATGGATTACAATGCTATCAAAAATCTTGACTGCCATGTTGTCTCATCTTTATTTAATATGTCATCTACTTCATATTTTTTATCATTTTAAATATACCTAGAAGATAGTTCTAAGAGTATTTTCTTTTTTAGAGATTTTTAGGTGAATTTTTCTGCATTTTTAGAATCCATATTCTGCTCTCTTTGGATACATTTTTTTTTTTAATTCACAACAGATTCTATTCTCTTGCTCTTTCACTCTCTCTTACTTTTTAAAATTATGCTTAATTTGGTTAAAGCTTCCCTGAGAAAATAAGGTGACTATATTCTCCTGGGGTGCGCTCCATTTCCATTCTGTAGCTATGAAAATACTCATCTCACATCTCAAATAGGCGGGCTGGTTGTTAGAAAAAAGTAATCAACTCAGTGATCCAGTGGCCTAAGGGAAATTAAGAGAGAGCCAGGTCTTTTGTAAATGCCAGAAATAGGACTCTGTCTACTCTAGTTTCTTGTCTATTTTAGATAAAATAACCACACTAATGATCAAATATTCAGCTTTTAACTTGGTCTCTGTTCCATGCAGGTACACACTTTGGATGATGCAGAGATTCCCAATGCTGCTGCCTACCTGATTAATGAATGTTTCCAGGTACTTTGATTAGTCTTTACTTTTGTCAAGCACCAGAGGAAACTTCAGTTTTTCCAGTACTATTATTTTTAAATATTGCTAAACTGTTGCCACACAGATGTATCTGAATACTAGGAACTGCCCTTGCTCTTTCCTGTTATGTATCCATTTGGTCTTCCCATTTCAAAGAGGGGGTGCATCAAAATGAACACTTCTCTTTAATCCCTGGTTATGTTATATCAACATTAACTCTTGATATCATCTTTTAGTAGTGTCCCATTAACATATTTAATACAAAATGTCTCAAAAACCTTGTATGTGGAAAGCAGCATTCTTTATTCCCCAAGATAGTTTTAGGGCACCCCTTCTAAATTTATAAATTTGGCTTTTCAGTTTGGTTGGTACCTAGACAAAAGTTTATATAGTCAAAGCTATTGTTTTTTTCAGTAGTTATGTACAGATGAGAATTGGACTGTAAAGAGGGCTGACTGCCAAAGAACTGAAGACTTTGAATTGTAGTGCTAGAGAAGACTCTTGAAAGTCACTTGGACTGAAAGGAGATCAAAACAGTCAATCCTAAAGGAAATCAACCCTGAATATTTACTGGAAGGACTGATGCTGAAGCTGAAACTACAATGTATTGGCTACCTGATGTGAAGAGCTAACTAACTGGAAAAGATTTTGATATTGGAAAAATTGAAGACGAAAGGAGAAGGGACATCAGAGAATAATGATGTTAGATAGCATCACTCACTCAATGGACATGAATTTGAGCAAACTGGGAGATAGTGGAGGATAGAGGAACCTGGCATAATGCAGTCTATAGGGTGGCAAAGTGGAGAAGGCAATGGCACCCCACTCCAATACTCTTGCCTGGAAAATCCCATGGATGGAGAAGCCTGGTAGGCTGCAGTTCAAGGGTCAAACAGGACTGGGCGATTTCACTTTGATTTTTCACTTTCATGCATTGGAGAAGGAAATGGCAACCCACTCCAGTGTTCTTGCCTGGAGAATCTCAGGGATGGTGGAGCCTGGTGGGCTGCCGTCTATGGGGTTACACAAAGTTGGACACAACTGAAGTGACATAGCAGTAGCAGCAGGGTGGCAAAAAATTACTCAGGACTTAGTGCCTGAACAACAACAGCAAGGAGAGGCCACTGGATATATTTTAAAGTTTATGTGTTGCTCAGTCACTTCAGTCATGTCCGACTCTTTGTGACTGCATGTGTCCACAGGATTCTCCAGATAAAAATACTGGAGTGGTTGCCATTTCCTCCTCCAGGGAATACTCCCAACCCAGGGATGGAAGTCATGTCTTCTGTGGCTCCTGCATTACAAGGAAGATTTTTTACCACTGAGCCACCTTCTAAGTCCCTATTTTAAAGCTTATATTTGAGTTCACTTTATATCTAATGTTCCAATTCACAAACAAAAAATTATTAACCATGAGTAAATAATACCAACATTTTCTGAATTCACTCATATTTAACAATTCGGAATGATCTTTTATGTTCACTCATGTGGCCAATCTAGCTGTGTTACTTAGCTACCTCTCTGATTTAGGCTTTGATTTTTAATTTTGTTTAAATTATGTTAGTCATGGCTTGTCTCATCAATAGACTATTA
>SJYC01147019.1:0-30514 GCA_006408675.1 Madoqua kirkii | reverse complement strand
AAAGTAATGTCTCTGCTTCTGAATATACTATCTAGGTTGGTCATAACTTTTCCTCCAAGAAGTAAGCGTCTTTCAATTTCATGGCTGCAGTCACCATCTGCAGTGATTTTGGAGCCCCCAGAAATAAAGTCTGACACTGTTTCCACCATTTCTCCATCTATTTCCCATGAAGTGATGGGACCGGATGCCATGATCTTTGTTTTCTGAATATTGAGCTTTAAACCAGCTTTTTCACTCTCCTCTTTCACTTTCATCAAGAGGCTCTTTAGTTCTTCTTCACTTTCTGCCATAAGGGTGGTATCATCTGCATATCTGAGGTTATTGATATTTCTCCTGGCAATCTTGAGTCCAGCTTGTGTTTCTTCTAGTCCAGCATTTCTCATGATCTACTCTGCATATAAGTTAAATAAACAGGGTGACAGTATACAGCCTTAACGTACTCCTTTTCCTATTTGGAACCAGCCTGTTGTTCCCTGTCTAGTTGTAACTGTTGCTTCCTGACCTGCATACAGATTTCTCAAAAGGCAGGTTAGGTGGGCTGGTATTCCCATCTCTTTCAGAATTTTCCACAGTTTATTGTGATCCACACTGTCAAAGGCTTTAGCATAATCAATAAAGCAGAAATAGATGTTTTTCTGGAACTCTCTTGCTTTTTCCATGATCCAGCAGATGTTGGCAATTTGATTTCTGGTTCCTCTGCTTTTTCTAAAACCAGCTTGAACATCAGGGAATTCACGGTTCATGTATTGCTGAAGTCTGGCTTGGAGAATTTTGAGCATTACTTTACTAGCATGTGAGATGAGTGCAATTGTGCGGTAGTTTGAGCATTGTTTGGCATTGCCTTTCTTTGGGATTCGAATCAAGACTAACCTTTTCCAGTCCTGTGGCCACTGCCTAGTTTTCCATATTTGCTGGCATATTGAGTGCAGCACTTTCACAACATCAACTTTCAGAATTTGAAACAGCTCCACTGGAATTCCATCACCTCCACTCACTCTGTTCGTAGTGATGCTTTCTAAGGCCCACTTGGCTTCACATTTCAAGATGTATGGCTCTTGATGAGTGATCACATCATCATGATTATCTGGGTCATGAAGATCTTTTTTGTACAGTTCTTCTGTGTATTCTTGCCACCTCTTCTTAATATCTTCTGCTTCTGTTAGGTCCAGACCATTTCTGTCCTTTATCAAGCCCATCTTTGCATGAAATGTTCCCTTGGTATCTCTAATTTTCTTGAAGAGATCTCTAGTCTTTCCCATTCTGTTCTTTTCCTTTATTTCTTTGCATTGATCACTGAAGAAGACTTTCTTATCATAGTGAGTAGTAAAACTAAATATGCCAAGTGTCATGAAGGAGTATAAGATGCTAAAGGATTGTATGTTTGCGGTATAAGATGTAGACCATGTAAATGAGAGAGGGATGGGAGAGTGTCCAGACAAGATCCTGAAGTATGTACCAGGGACTCATGCATGTTGTCCATTTTTAGGTGGAGCAGTGGTAAAGAATCCACCTGCCAGTGCAGGAGAGACAGCAGACTTGGGTTCAGTCCCTGGCTTTGGAAGATCCCTTGGAGAAGGAAACAGCAGACCACACCAGTATCCTTTCCTGAGAAATCCCATAGACAGAAGACACCAGGGCCTATAGTCCATGGAGTGGCTAAGTTAGACACAACCGAAAGACATGCATATGAGCACAGTCACACAGACACACACACTCACAAGCATACACACACAGAAGCATGTTAATTTTTCTTGTATAGTTTGTCATTGATTCTAATGGCAAGAGACAACCTTTTAGGCGACTAAGCACAGCAATAACCTGATTGGATTTGTGTAGCATTGGAGCTATAATTGGAACTCTGAATATTGATAAGCAGATTCCAGTCCCAGCCTCCCTCTGTTGGCCATCAACTCTCTCTATTTCGTGGCCTTGCTCTCATGATTTGTAAAATGGGATAATGTTATTTAGGTCAGATAAGATCAGGTAGTGAGTTATAGTGACATTTGTCATGCAAACATCAGTAGCCATGAAGAACATACCTGTATTATCATGAAGGACACACTAAATGTTTTTGCATAGAATATGTAGGCACACACCACCCCATACACACACATGGGTATACGTTCCTCCCAAATCCAGTGTCCACAATCCCTTCTCCTACAGGGAAGAAAGCCCTGATCACTAGTTTCTTCTTCCCAGAAACTAGTTTTGAAAAGCACAAAATTGCTATTACCCAGGCATTAAGCATATCGCTGACAGATCCCATATTCCAGGACTTAACTACTTAGTATGTCACTCTGTTAAGATAAATTAATTTATTTTCTAACAACTGTATCAATCTCAACCATACAAACCTTACTGCTAATTTGATTACATCTTGTGTCAAAATCCACTATTGTATGCCTTATATTTCCCTTCAGAGTAACTTCAGCTTTTTTTTAGGTCTCTACAATAGTTGTGCTACATGTATGATAAACATTTGTTAAAGTTGACAGACCTATTCTAACAAGGAACTATGATTTTTGTAGAGTTGAGCTGTATCTGTTTTGATGTGTTATTAAGGAACAAACTTAATTCCCTCCACTTTGCTGACAAAGATACGTATAGTCGGTTCATTTCAGTTGCTCAGTCGTGTCAGACTCTTTGCAACCCCATGAACTGCAGCACGCCAGGCCTCCCTGTCTATGACCAACTCCTAGAGTTTACCCAAACTCATGTCCATTGAGTCAGTGATGCCATCCAATCATCTCATCCTCTGTCGTCCCCTTCTCCTCCTGCCCTCAATCTTTCCCAACATCATGGTCTTTTCAAATGAGTCAGCTCTTTATATCAGGTGGCCAAACTATTGGAGTTTCAGCTTCAACATCAGTCTATCCAGTGAATACCCAGGACTGATCTCCTTTAGGATGGACTGGTTGTATCTCCTTGCAGTCCAAGAGATTCTCAAGAGTCCTCTCCAACACCACAGTTCAAAAACATCAATTCTTCTCTGCATATAGTCGAAGCTATCTCTTTTTCAGTAGTTGTGTACAGATGTGAGAGTTGGACCATAAAGAAGGCTAAACACCAAAGATTTGATGTTTTTGAACTGTTGTGCTGGAGAAGACTCTTGAGAGTCCTTTGGACTGCAAGGAGACCAAAACCATTCAATCCTAGAGAAAATAAACCCTGAATACTCACTGGGAGGGCTGATGCTGAAGCTGAAGCTCCAATACTTTGGTCATTTGATGTGAAGAGGTGAAAAAGACCTGTTGCAAAAGACCTTGATGCTGGGGAAGATTGAAGGCAAAAGTAGAACTGGGTGGCAGAAGATGAGATGGTTAGATAGCATCACCAACTCAGTGAACAGGAATTTGAGCGACTCTGGCAGATAGTGGACAACAGAGGAAATTGCCGTGCTGTTATCCATAGGGTCCAAACAGTCAGACTTAGCAACTGAACAACAGCAACAATGACCTGAGGATTATTTTCCAGCTCATGTAGTTTCTCAATCTGTCTTGTATCTAAATGACAGTTTCTTGAACACCCAATATAAAAGATAATAGAAGTCTCATTGAGGGATGAAAAATCTGTGTGATGGCATTCAGTCCTTAATAGAAAAAAATGTATCTTTTCATTCTCTTAACAGTGACTCCTGGTGTTGCAGGGGTGAAGATGCACACAGCTGCAATGAGGGAGCTGAATTTGTGACATAGCATCGATACTAAAGATTTATCTGTTTTTCAACGTCAATTGAGTCCCAAGGGAGACTTCTGGATAAATTTCCTAGCATTGATGACACATTCTCCTTGTTACTTTTCTTTGGGGAGTAATTCTTTCATTATTCACTCTACATATCATGCTATTGATTCAGCTGGCTTGATGTGGCGATGATGAAGTGAAAATTTCTACTTTTACCCGGAGTTTCCTCATTTTGCTTCCTTAACGCTTCATCAACAAATTGTCAAAGAACACAGTGATCCTTCTTTGCCTTCACCTTTATTCTCTCTCAGAAGCAAAGTGTTTTGGAGGCTGCTCCTGCAAAATTGTGCCTAACTCAATGCCACATATACTTTGAAGTCCTATCTCTGTAGTCCATAATGTGATTTTTACCAAACATTTGCTAGTATCTTCAGAGTTAAGGTAAACTTAGGCTTTATACCATGTTGCTAGCTTTCTGTTTCTGTCTTCCTCAGCTTTATTCTTAGTTTACCTTTGCTTGTCACAAACACTGCAACATAGTGATGATGGGGCTTAAACATGAGTAATTACATGCAGGTATTTGGTGAACATTCCCTCTTTTTATTCACAATCACTTTGACATTTAGGCTTTCTTAGCAACAAATAATACAGAAGGCATCATTTTGATGTAAATTCACTTTTCATTTCCTATTTTAAATTGTTTTGGGAAGAGAAATTGCAAAGCAGGTAGTTAGGTAGTCATCATGGTCTTTAGATACTTGGGAGCCCATCCTTTATATATATATAACACTATATATATATATATATATATATGGTTATAGAAACCTTCAAACTAGGTGACTAATTTTCATTCTCTGCTTTAACTGTATCACATCAATTACAAGTTACTTCTCATTACCAGTTACTCAATAAATAATTTTATTCAGCAGGTAGAGGTACTCACTTCAATGTATAATGTCAACGGGACTTAACTTTGTCTTGGATGTGGTATATAGTTTTTGAGTTAGTATTACAAGAAAGATTGGTTAAGAATAAAATTCTCAGGTATCTTTCAGCCTTGAGATAATTCTACCAACTACCTGTTAACTCTTTCATTCCATGAGAATTTTCTTATGTGTTAGGATTCTTTTGGCGTTGACCATCTTAAATCCATTGTGATAAAAGAACAAAATTTATATGAACCAATTTCTTGCTTTGCAGATCAGGTTATGATCAGTTTGGGTAACTATCCAATGAGCAATTAATTACAAACATCTAACCTGTAATTATTGGGTATGTTTCCTATATATGTCAGTTAGGTCAATTTTTTTGAATTATTGTTTGGACACTCTATGCTATTAGTAATTGTTTATCTCTGCTTATTCTATTAAGTATAAGGGAGTGTGCTGTGTGTGCTCAGTTGCTCAGTCATGTCCAACTCTTTGAGATCCCATGGACTATAGCCAGCCAGGCTCCTCTGTCCATGGGATTTTTCAGGCAAGAATATTGGAATGGGCTGCCATTTCCTTCTCCAGGGCATTTTCCAGAACCATGAGATTGAACCCACATCTTTTGAGTCTCCTGCATTGGCAGGGGGATCTTTACCACTGCAACACATGGGAAGCCCAAGTATGGGGGTAGGACATTAAAATATTCCAATATGATCATGGATCTGACTTTCTCCACTTGTATTTCTGGTGAACTTTGTTTTATATATGTTATTAGATGTATTTATACATTCCAGTACACAGGCTTCCCTGATAGCTCAGAGGATAAAGCATCTGCCTGCAATGCAGGAGACCCAGGTTTGATCCCTGGGTGGGGAAGATCCCCTGGAGAAGGAAATGGCAATCCACTCCAGTATTCTTGCCTGGAAAATCCTATGGACAGAGGAGCCTGGTGGGCTATAGTCCACGGGGTCGCAAAGAGTCGGACACAACTGAGCGACTTCACTTTCACTTTCAGATACATTCTATTAAGTATATAGAGGTGTTGTATAGTTCTGGTAAATTGACCCTCCTACCTTCATGAAATATATTTCTTGCCATAAAGTTTATTTTTCCTGACATTAGTATAGATAAAACTGACTTCTTTTGATTAGTGTTTATATGATATAGGTAAAGTACTAAAAAGTGCACTAACCTTTTACTCCAGACCCAGAGATACCTGGGGATTTAACCTCTTCATAATACTGCTCTTGGAACGAAGTCAGTTAAGATAAATGATGGAATTTAACCATGTTATCTATAAAGTCAATTTGCTTGGTAATCAGATTTATTTATTGTGAAAAGTCTTACTGATGAGTTCCAGGTACACTGGAAAGACTGTGAAAATCTCTTGTCACATAGAACCTAGTGGGTCTCTGTGACAAGCACAGTATAAAAGCAGATGAAGAATGCAGAAGGTATCTGCTTCATCTGTTGTGACTGAAGGCAACTACTTTGATGAAAGATCGCAAACTGTGTCTGAGATGTCTCAACTTTCTTCAGTGAAACTGCTGTTGAGATATGCTTCTCTCTCTCTCTCTCTCTTTTTTTTTTTTTGTTCTTCCTCACAGTTCAAGAAACTGTCATTGAGACTATTTAAAATAGTCACAGGTATACTTGTAACCTACTAGCTTTGCTATTGTTGCTGCTGGTCAGTTGCTCAGTTGTGTTAAACTCTTTGTGACTCCATGGACTGCAACACACCAGGCTTCCCTGTCTATCACTAATTCCCAGAGTTTTCTCAGACTTATGTCCACTGAGTTGGTGATGCCATCCAACCATCTTATCCTCTGTTGGCCCTTCTCCACCTGCCTGCAATCTTTCCCAGCATCAGGGTCTTTTCCTAGGTGAGTTGGCTCGTTGAATCAAGATGGCCAAAGTACTGGAGCTTCAGCTTCAGCATCAGTCCTTCCAACGAATATTCAGTGTTGATTTCATTTAGGGTTGACTGGTTGGATCTCCTTTTTGTCCAAGGGACTCTCAAGAGTCCTCCTCAGCACCACAGTTCAAGGGCATCAATTTTTTAGCACTCTGCATTTTTTTATTGTCCAGCACCTATCGTTTTTATTGTTTGCTTTGTACTTAGACATTTGGTTCTATTATTGTTCTCTCTTTTATCCACTTATTTTAGTTATAGGATACTTTTGCGGCTAGATTTTATTTATGTTTGCTTTTTGCCTATTGAAGTCAAACTTTAAAGGTTACTTTCATTGAGGTAACATTGATTTGTAACATTATATTTTCACATATACAACATTATATTACTACTTCTGTATACTTTACACCACCATCAAAACATTTATATCATACACCCTTGACTTATTGATACTACTATGAATAAATGATTTTACCACTCTTAAAATATTTTAAGAATCTCAGAACAATTTAACTCCTTGTACCCTTTCCCAACCTTTTATGTTACTATTGTTTTTAAGTTGAATTCTGTCTTAACCATCTATCTATCTATCCATCTATCTAGTTCATTTATCCATCTATCAGTTTAATATCTGTTTCTCCACCTATTGTTATTTTATTTTTCAAAAATTCTATTGGAATGCAGTTGAGTTACAATGTTGTGTTAAAGTGTACCACAAACTGAATCAGTAATACATATATATATGTATATATACATATATATGTATATGTATATATATATATATATTCTTTTTTAGATTCTTTTCTGCTATAGGTTATTAGAGGATATTGAGTAACATCTGTCTCTTATACACATCTTTTGTTAAAGTTGACAGACCTATTCTAACAAGGAACTATGATTTTTGTAGAGTTGAGCTGTATCTGTTTTGATGTGTTATTAAGGAACAAACTTAATTCCCTCCACTTTGCTGACAAAGATACGTATAGTCGGTTCATTTCAGTTGCTCAGTCGTGTCAGACTCTTTGCAACCCCATGAACTGCAGCACGCCAGGCCTCCCTGTCTATGACCAACTCCTAGAGTTTACCCAAACTCATGTCCATTGAGTCAGTGATGCCATCCAATCATCTCATTTCTTCTATCTAGAATTACATATTCCTTGCTTCAAAATTTTTTGGTAATTTTATTTCATTTATTTTATATCATTTGCTAGCAAATACTTTGGTCTTTTTGCTAAAAATATATTTCAAAATTAAATATATAGTTATTTTGTATTGAATTCTTGATTGAGAGGTTTTTAAAACTTTTTAAAAGTAAAACTCCACTACCTTTGGGCTTTCTTTTTTTTTTATGTTGTGAAATAACTTTCTAATTTTCTTTCTTCTTCAATAGTGCTATGACATTCTTTTTGGACTTCTTTTTCCCTTTGATTTTATTTTTCTGCAACATTATAATAATGTGTCTTGGGCTGGTTTTTCTTTGAATATATTCTGTTTGAGTTCCAAAATGTTTCTTGAGTCTTTGCTTGATGTCTTTCTTTAGTATGACAAAATTCTTAATAATTATTTTTTCAATATTGGCTTCCCACGTGGCGCTAGTGGTAAAGAACTTGTCTGCCAATGCAGGAGATGCAAGAGAGGGGGGTTCAATCCCTGGGCCAGGAAAATCCAGTGAAAGCCATGGCTACCTGCTCCAGTACTCTTACTTGGAGAATCCCATGGACAGAGGAGCCTGGCAGGCTACAGTCCATAGGGTTGCAAAGAGTCAGACATGCCTGAAGTGATTTAGTGAGCACCATATTTTCCGATATTTATTCTATTCCATTTTCTCTCTGTTGTCTTCTGAGTCCCTTTTAATTTGTTTCATTTCATTTTTTCCCCTCTGACTTAGAATACTTTTTTTCTGACCTGCTTTCTAGCTATCTAATTATTTTTCTAGCCATGCCAAATCAGTTATTTGTGCATTGAATGAGTCTGTGGCTAATCAGGAGATGGAAACCACTCAGTTATTTAAATCGGTGATAATTAATATAAAGAATTATTAAGCTGTAATAAGGTGAAGGTGAAGGTGAAGTTGCTCAGTCATATCCGACTCTTTGCGACCCCGTGGACTGTAACCTACTAGGCTTCTCCGTCCATGGGATTCTCCAGGCAAGAATACTGGAGTGGATTACCATTTCCTTCTCCAGGGGATCTTCCCAACCCAGGGATTGAACCCGGGTTTCCTGCACTGGAGGCAGACGCTTTAACCTTTGAGCCACCAGGGAAGCAAGCGTAACAGGAGAGTAACTATAAAGATGAAGAGAAATCTCTAAAGGATTCCCTAGAGCTCAAAGAGACTCCCTGAGGAAAGTTAAACTTGGAAAAGAGATTCACACCTTATTGAAATTGGCATGGCTAATGCTCAGGGCTTCCCAGGTGGTATTAGTGATAAAGAATCCACTTGCCAATACAGAAGACGTAATAGACTTGGGTTCGATCCCTGTGTGGGGAAGATCCCCTGGAGGACACGGCAACCTATTCCAGCATTTTTGCTTGGAGAATCCTATGGACAGAGAAGCCTGGGAGGCTAGAGTACATATGGGTGCACAGAGTCAGACACAACTGAAGTGACTTTAGTATACATGCGTGGCTAAAGCTTGCCAGATAGAGGGTGACTTGACTTGATTGCCTTGCCAAAGCTGTTGCACAACTGAACAAATAGAAACAACCCAACGCTCTAAGACATGGGCTGAACGCCCATACTTGGGCATGCAGAGGGAATGAAAGCAATCTACGTTATTGGAGCTGGGAGCTGGTGACCTCTCATTTGTAGGAATAGGAACCTAGCATACTTTTTTGTCAGCTTGAAGTAGGTTGGCAAGAGGAATGAAATCCAAACAGTCAGCTCACTAGATGCCAGCACCATGTGGATTCTGACAAGGACATGCTTGGAGCTAAGAAGTGGGCGTGGGGACAGCATTTTAGGCGTGGGTTCATGCCTGCAGGGTCCCAGGCTCTTAGACATATTTCCATTCCTCAAAGTTAGAGTGAGGTAAAGCTTGTTGTTATTAAATACTGGAACAAAAGGTTGGTGTCTGGCTGGCACCTAGCCCTGGAGAAAGTGCACAAGTCAAGAAACGGAGAAAAAAACCTCACTGTTCTGGGATATATCAGATGAACTGTCTTAAAAAGCAGGAAGGAAGGGGATTCCCTTCTCTCCTAGAGTGAGTGAGTAAAGTCGCTCAGTCATGTCCGCCTCTTTGCAACCCCATGGACTGTAGCCTACCAGGCTTCTCCCTCCATGGGATTCTCCAAGCAAGGGTACTGGAGTGGGTTGCCATTTCCTTCTCCAGGGGATCTTCCCGACCCAGGGATCGAACCCAGGTCTCCTGCATTCCAGGCAGATGCTTTAACCTCTGAGCCACCAGGGAAGCCCACCTACCCAGAATCCTCTACCCAAAAGGCTGACTTGCAATGAAGAAACATTTGTAAAAATCATCTCAATTATTACAGAGCAGTTCTCACCAAAAGGAGAATTTAGAACTAAGAATTTAAAAATTGAGAATTAGAACACATATTTGATGAGCTCTTAATTCTAATGATTATATTCTTTAGGTATAGAGCTATACTATTAACATTTTATAACTTCTAAATCTCCATTGTTTTAATTTATGAATCTTTTAAATTAAAGATGGCTGAGCACCGAAGAACTGATGCTTTTAAACTGTGGTGCTGAAGAAGACATTTGAGAGTCCCTTGGACTGCAAGGAGATCAAACCAGTTAATCCTAAAGGAAATCAACCTTGAATATTCATTGGAATTCTGATGTTGAAGCTGAAGCTATAGTACTTTGGCCACCTAATGCAAAAAGCTGACTCACTGGAAAAGACTTTGATACTGGGAAAGAGTGAAGACAAAAGAAGAAGAAAGATACCATCACCACATCAGTAGATGTGAATTTGAGCAAACTCCTGGATATAGTGGAAGACAAAGGACTCTGGCATACTACAGTCTATGGGCTCCCAAAGAGTCAGAAACAGTTTAGCAACTGAATAACAACAAATTAAAATGATTGTAAATGAAATCATCAAAAAAGAATGCTCTCAGGTAGCGAAATCTAACAGAAGAATCACAATGCTTCTGTAGTTGTTGCTCACTCCAGTGAGTCAGTTCTTCCCAGCAGTTGGCTAAAGTATAGGAATTTCAGCTTCAGCAACAGTCCTTTCAATGAATAGTCAAGACTGATTTCCTTTAAGATTGACTAGTTGGATCTCCTTGCAGTCCAAGGGACTCTCAAGAGTCTTCTCCAACACCACAGTTCAAAAGCATCAATTCTTTGGTGCTCAGCTTTCTTTATGGTCCAACTCTCACATCCATACATGACTATTGGCAAAACCATAGCTTTGACTAGATGGACCTTTGTTGGCAAAGTAATATCTCTGCTTTTTAATATGCCGTCTAGGTTGGTCATAGTTTTTCTTCCAAAGAGCAAGTCTCTTTTAATTTCATGGTTTCAGTCACCATCTGCATTGACTTTGGAGCCCCCAGAAATAAAGTCTCTCATTGTTTCCATTGTTTCCCCATGCATTTGCTATGAAGTGATGGGACTAGATGCCATGATCTTAGTTTTCTGAATGTTGAGTTTTAAGCCAGGTTTTTCACTCTCTTTCTTCAGGAGGCTCTTCAGTTCTTTTCTTTCTGCCATAAGGGTGGTGTCATCTGTCTATCTGAGATTATTGATATTTCTCCCAGCAATCTTGATTCCAGCTTGTGCTTTAACCAGCTTAGCATTTCACATGATGTACTCTGCATATAAATTAAATAAGGAAGGTGATATTATACAACCTTGACATACTTGTTTCTTGATTTGGAACCAGTCTCTTGTACCGTGACAGGTTTTAACTGTTGCTTCTTGACCTGCAAACAGATTTCTCAGGAGGAAGGGAAGGTAGTCTGTATTTCCCATCTCTTGAAGAATTTTACACAGTTTGTTGTGACGCATGCAGTCAAAGGCTTTGGCATAGTCAATAAGGCAGAAGTAGATGTTTTTCTGGAACTTGCTTGCTTTTTTGATGATACAACAGATGTTGGCAATTTGATCTCTGGTTCCTGTGCCTTTTCTAAATCCAGCTTGAACATCTGGAAGCTCATGGTTCATATACTGTTGAAGCCTGGCTTGGAGAATTTTGAACATCACTTTGCTAGTGTTTGAGATGAGTGCACTTATTTGGTAGTTTGAACATTCTTTGGCATTGTCTTTCTTTGAGATTGAAATGAAAACAGTTTTTTCCAGTCTTGTAGCCCCTGTTGAATTTTCCAAATTTGCTGGCATACTGAATGCAACACTTTCACAGCATCATCTTTTAGGATTTGAAATAGCTCAACTAGAATTCCATCCACCTCCATTAGCTTTGTTCACAGTGATGCTTCTGAAGGCCCATTTGACTCCACGTTCCAGAATGTCTGGTTCTAGGTGAGAGATCACATCTTCATGGTTATTTGGGACATGAAGATATTTTTTGTATAGTTCTTCTAGCACTTGTGTACAGGTTAATGTCAATAAATTATATTGATCAACTTTCTGAAATACCTTTTTTTTTTTTACCTGAAATAGCATTTCTCTTTCAAACTGTTTAACATTTTTTAAATATAATTTTATTTATTTATTTTTTTGCTGTGCTGGAGCTTTGTTGCTGCACAGGCTTTTCTCTAGTTGTGGCAAGTAGGGGTTACTCTCTCATTGCAATGCATGGGCTTCTCATTGTGATGGCTTCTCTTGTTGTGGAGAATGGGCTGGCTCTAGGACATGGGGGCTTCAGTAGTTGGAGAATGGAAGCTGAGTAGTTGTGGCTCCTGGGCTCTAGAACTCAGGCTCAGTAGTTGTAGTACTCAGGCTCAGTTGCTCTGTCACATGTGGGATCTTCCTGGATCAAGGATTGAAGCGGTGTCTCCTGATTTGGCAGGCAGTTTCTTTACCACTGGGTTACCAGGGAAGCCCTCAAATCACTATAACATTTTAAACCTTATTTACATACATTGTTTAGATTCAACCAATAACCACCTCATGAGGTAATCATAGCTGGCCATGGTAAATTACAGCCTGGATTTTGGAGCTATATTGTCTGCAATCAAATTCTGGATCTACCAAAGATTTGACAATGTGATATAATCACATGGCTATAACTATCTACCACTGTGCTTTAGTTTCCTCGTGTGAAACATGGAGATTAAAATGAGCATAAAGTGGATTAAATAAATTAAAATGTATTAAAATCTTTGGAATCTAGCCTGTTTGCTATAGTAAATACTATATAATCTTTAGTTATTTACTATTTTACTAATTTATAGAGCTTTCTGTATTATATGTCACCTACATGCAGAATCTAAAATAATAATAATACAAATGAACTTGTTTACAAAACAAAAACAGACTCAAAGACTTAGAGAATGAATTTTTGGTTAGTAGAAGGGGAGTTTGGAGAAGGCAATGGCATCCCACTCCAGTGCTCTTGCCTGGAAAATTCCATGAATGGAGGAGCCTGGAAAGCTGCAATCCATGGGGTTGCTGAGGGTTAGACCTGACTGAGTGACTTCACTTTCACTTTTACTTTCATGCATTGGAGAAGGAAATGGCAACCCACTCCAGTGTTCTTGACTGGAGAATCCCAGGGATGAGAGAGCCTGATGGGCTGCTGTCTATGGGGTTGCACACAGTTGGACACAACTCAGAAAAAGGAGAGTTGGGGGGAGGGATAATTAGGAGGTTGGGGATTTACATGTACACACTATATTTAAAATGAGCACCAAAAAATTGATGTTTTGGAACTTTGGTATTGGAGAAGACTCTTGAGAGTCCCTTGAACTGCAAGGAGATCCAACCAGTCAACCCTAGAGGAGATCAGTCCTGAATGTTGATTGGAAGGACCGATGCTGAAGCTGAAGCTGAATACTTTAGCCACCTGATGGGAAGAACTGACTCCTTAGAAAAGACTCTGATGCTGGGAAAGATTGAAGGCAGGAAGAGAAGGGGATGATAGAAGATAAGATAGCTGGATGACATCATGGGCTCGATGGACATAAGTTTGAGAAAGTTCTGGGAGTTGGTGATGGGCAACAAAGGCTGGCATGCTGCAGTCCATGGGTCTCAAAGAGTCTAACACAACTGTGTAATTGAACTGAACCAACAAGGACTTATTGTATAGCACAGGGAACTTGAACTGTGCTCAATATTATGTAACAGCCTAAATGGAAATATAATTTGAAAAAGAATGGATACATGTGTATGTATAACTGAATCATTTTGCTATACACCTAAAACTAACACAACATTGTTAATCAACTATACCCCAACATAAAATTTAAAAAATAAATATATCAATTAATTAATTTGGAAAAGATTATTTTTTTATTCCATAGAATAACTTGTTTTGTTATTTCTCTAAACAAGTCTGAAATTTTGATAAGAACAAGGAAATATATCCAATTATATAACAACACTCCATGTGGGGGCATTTTGTGCCAGTATCCTTGAAATAAAAATCAAAACCTCCTTTAAAATCCTGGCTCAGTTCACTGTAGTTTCCAGTGAGTTTATAGTGTACAATTAGCATCTGTGGGATAAATTCTAGCTATTGTTTGGAGCATTGTCTAGGTCTTGTGAAATGGAATATTTCTTGTCATATCAGTAAACAAGGATGTCACAGCCATTAGAGATTCTAGACTTCCAAATGTAAATATCTGAACCCAGGAAGAACAATAAGGGTTATCAGGCAACCATCAGTCATTTCCCAGGTAAGCTAGTAGTAAGAACTCTTCTGGTAAGCTTAAGGAGATTGGGAGATTTGACAAACAGCCAATGGCAGCCATCTACTGTATCTACCACTCCCTATAGTGAAGAGAAATTAATGATGTGAATAATCAAGAAAGGAGAATTTGGCCCTAGATAGCTGAGATACATATGAAATGAATGAATTCAGTCAGCCCAGACGCTGCATCTACCCCCACACATAGAGGATAACTAAATTCCTTAGTTTGAGATATCTGGTCTTCCTTAACTGACAGTAATTTTTGATGTTCAGATTATCTGCCCCCTTTGTTGCAAACTTCTATGTTTCCTGACTCCTTCCCCAGCCTCCTCAGAGCAGTTTCTCAGGGCTACTTGAGAGACTATCTGCCGGGCTTGAAGTCCTATACAATCCTACCCAATAAAACAACTCTCAGGTTGTGACTATTTTTTTTAAGGCAACAACCCTAAAATGTTCAACCTCAATTCTCTAATATCTTCCAGAACTTACTTTCCAAGTAACTGCCTGGTTTCCTCCCTGCTCATTAATTTGCTTGTTCATTCATATGAGTTATATAATTATGTGAGCAAGATGTTCCCTGACTTAAGAACTTATGCCATGTAAGAACCTCTAACTCACAAGCTGGTTCATAATTCATCTTAAACTTGACTTGCACTGGACTCCTCTGTCTCAGACTCCCAATTGGAATCCTCAGTCCCAGACTTCCAATTGGAATCTTCAGTCTCAAACTCTCAATTTTTGTTTTTAAGTTGACTATACTGAATTTCAGTTCAGTTCAGTCACTCAGTTGTGTCTGACTCATTGTGACCCCAAGGATTGCAACAAAACACACCTCCCTGTCCATCACCAACTCCCAGAGCTTCTCAAACTTATGTCCATCGAGCCCATGATGCCATACAGCCATCTTATCTTCTGTCATCCCCTTCTCTTCCTGCCTTCAATCTTCCCCAGCATCAGGATCTTTTCTAAGGAGTCAGTTCTTCACATCTAGTGGCCAAAGTATTATAGCTTCAACATCAGTCCTTCCAATAAATATTTGGGACTGATTTTCTTTAGGATTGACAAGTTTGATTTCCTTGCTGGGAGAGGACTCTCAACAGTCTTCTCCAATACCACAGTTCAAAAGTATCAATTCCTTTATTTTATTTCTTAATATAAATTTATTTATTTTACTTGGAGTTTAATTACTTTACAATAAAATTTAAAAAATTTTAAAAAAAATTTAAAAAGCATCAATTCTTTGGCATTCGGCTTTCTTTACAATCCATACATGATTTCTGGCAAAACCATAGCTTTCACTAGATGGACCTTTGTCAGCAAAGTAATGTCTTTGCTTTTTAATATGCTTGTATAGGTTTTTCTGAACTTAACTTCAGGCATTTATTTCCCCCAGTTTTGCCCTTTTCTTTTCTTTCTTTCTTTCTTTCTTTTTTTTTTTTTTTTGTGTGAAAACGATACCCTGGAATACATTCTTCATGTTCTGCAGCAGAAATGTGTGTGTGTGAATGCACATTTGGGGGTTAGGGGGAAGGGGGACCAAGAGCCTTGATGCAACAAGTAGGGAGAGAATGTATTGCTAGAGGCAGCCAAAGAAGAAGAAGAGAGAGAGAAAAAAGAGAGAGAGACAATTACCTGCTGTTAGAGTGCAGCTTATTCAAGGCAAAGCCAAATGACATGTGAAATAAAGAACATTTCCTGGGGTTTTACCACATCTGTTGCTGACAGCTCTGGTGCACAGTTTATCTATAATCAGCTGAGAGTTTCCACTTAGAAAAGTAAGAAATAGATTTTTTCCCTCTAAATTGAGGGCTTAGCAAGAGGACCTGGGGAAATCAAGATGTCTAGGAGATTACTGCTTTCAGACTGCGACATGAATAGGTTAAGCCAATAGTGCCTCCCCGTCCTTACCTCTAAGCAACTCTTTCACTGGGAGGTTTGTCTGTTGCAGAAGAATACTGGTTTATTTACAGGTGTTATCATGAGTGGACCTAGAATGTTTCATCCTCAAAGCAAAAGAGATAATAAGAAGAAAGCTGACCCAGGAAACTATAAAGAAGTTTTTTCCCAGTAAACTTCAGAAAAAAATAGAAATGTTTTTATGTAAAAAGTTGACTCATTCACTCACTCATGCCTTACTCTTTGTGACCGCATAGGCTGTAAGTAACTCTCTCTCCTCTGTCCATGGAAGTTTCCAGGCAGGAATATTGGAGTGGATTGCTGTCTCCGCCCCAGGAAAAAGTTAACTATTGTTCATTTAATTCCACCCATTTTATTATTACTTACGAAGTCTTTAACTCAAAGTTATGGAACATATGATCATTATTTTTAGCTATAAATCTTTTTGGATTAAAAAAAATGGAACCATATCATTACATTCAGTATTTTTTCATCAGTCTTCTACACTGTACAAGACACTACTGTTAGGTACTGGAGACTTAAATATATGGCTTGCCCATTTTCAAGAAAGTTTCCTTTACTAAATTGTGTTTAGGTAGTGAGAACTGAAGACAACATAATTTTTGTGCCTATCTTGTGCTACAAATCCTGGAACAAAGTATGTTTTTCTTGACTTTGCCAAACAATACTGAAATTGGGGTGGGGGGATAGAGGGAGGGAAAGCTTAGTTATTTGTTTTAAGAAATACCTGTTATTAAAAAATAAAGCCAAACAAATTAAGCAGTTGACTTATTAAGAACAGTAGTTTGCTTGTCAATAATAATTTTATTTTTATTTGTTTTTTTTTAATTTTTATTTTTAGTTTAGTTTACTTTACAATATTGTATTGATTTTGCCATACATTGACATGAATCTGCCACAGATGTACATGAGTTTTAAATTCTTATCTGGTGTGCCTATGGTTTCAAAGTTGTTTTGTTATAGCTCTGTCTGATCTCAGATATTTTCTTGCCTTCCAAGACTCATATTCTGGTATTTTTAGTGAAAATGACCCTACCCAAGCCTTAATCTGAAACATTTCTTCTTCTAAATTTCTCCCTTTAGAGAAACATAAAAACACTCAAAATGGGTGTCTCCCCTGCTGCAGAAGGTTCAATAAACTTAGCTTTGTTTTTCTGTTTTCAATGGGTTTTCTCATGTTCAGTTTTGGGGGTGGAGTATAAGAGTCAACTAAAAACTTTGTTTTTGCTTTCCTTACATGATCTTTAACTATTTAATATATTAAATCAGGGACCAACAAAGTATGATCTATTTTTTGCACAACTTACTAGTTAGGAATGTTTGTGTTTTTTTTTTAATTTTTGAAGGAACATATGAAAGTAATAACAATATGAAACAGAGACTGTGTGCTCAGTCATTAACTCATATCCAACCCTTTGTGACCCCATGGACTGTAACTCACCAGGCTCCTCTGTCCATGGAATTCTCCAGACAAGAATGCTGGAGTGGGTTTCCATTTCCTTTTCCAGCAACAGAGACTATCTAGTCCTTTACAGAAAATGTTTGCTGATCTTGGGACTAGACTGATTCGAAGAGTGGCATGAATTTTGCTAATAACTGGAATATTTTACCTAATCTTCTAATTTAGAGTGTAACTAAGATCTACTCCAGTCCCAAGTATCCGTATCACTTTCTATGTCTCTGTTCAGTTAAACTGGATCTGTTATCTAAAAATATTTTCTTTTGACTACTGGGAAAACATGCACTGCATATTATTTCAGAAAATTTCCAAACACAGTGTTTTAGTTGAGCACATGAGTGCTATAGTGCAATTGAGTAGTCTATTTAATCCAGTTATCATTACTTATAGGTAAAATTGCATTCCAATTTCTACTCCTTTTTTACCAACAAATCAAACATAGCTGAAAGAAAATTTGAAACAGTTGATTGAAAAGTGTGTGGGTTGTTTGTTTTGTCTTTGTCAGTTACAGTGTAAAGTTATGGTAGGAAATTTTTGGCAACTTTTAAATTATATGGACTTGGAAGAGAGACTGAATATACAAGTGGGCAATGGCCAGAGTGTATATGACAATAAAATTCTGACTCATAACCTCTGTAGCAGCCAGACCAGGAAGTAAAAGTACTACAACCTTTGCAAGCAATATAATCAGAATGCTCAGGACGTAGTCAGTGATTCCCATTTCCAAAAAGTTTCGCCCATGATTCAAACTCAGGACCAACCAGAGAAATCCAAGATAAAGTGAAGTCACTCAGTCGTGTCTGACTCTTTGTAAACCATGGACTGTAGCTCACCAGGCTCCTCCATCCATGGGATTCTCCAGGCAAGAATACTGAGAAATCCAAACATGCTTTAAACCAAGAACATAGGATGCCCCTCTAACAGCTACAAGCCTCCAGCTTTCTCAAGCCAACAACTTCCAGTCAGGGTAGACTTGAAGTCTTCCCCTTTCTCACTAGAAAGTTTTCTCATTCCTTTGCCTGCCTTTGCATCTCTGCCAATTTTAAGTGGTGATCTCTGACTCCCTTGCTATAGGCAAAATCTGAATAAATAACCTCTGTTTGGTCTCATTTCAGTGCTCTTCATTTAATTCCACTGTAATTTAAAAGGCAAAAGCAAACAGACCTGATTTATGTACTCTCACCTTAGCTTTTGTTTTTGTGATGGGTTACTCAGCACAGTATCTATCATTCTGGAAACATTCATTTCTCTTCTCCTCCTCAGGGGTGAAGTGTGAACTATATGAATACTTCCAGGCATCTTAGTCTAGTCAAAGCTATCATTTTTCCAGTAATCGTGTATGGATGTGAGAGTTGGGCTATAAAGAAAAGCTGAGAGCCGAAGAATTGATGCTTTTGAAGTGCTGGTGATGACTCCTGAGAGTCCCTTGGACTGCAAGGAGATCCAATCATTCCCTCCTAAAGGAAATCAGCCCTGAATATTCATTGGAAGGACTGATGCTGAAGCTGAAACTTCAATACTTTGGCCACGTGATGCAAAGAACTGACTCATCTGAAAGGACACTGATGCTGGGAAAGTTTGAGGGTGGGAGGAGAAAGGTGACAACAGAGAATGAGATGGTTGGATGACATCACTGACTGGAAGGACATGAGTTTGAGCAAACTCTGGGAGTTGGCGAAGGACAGGGAAGCCTGGTGTGCTGCAGTTCATGGGGTCACAAAGAATCAGACATGACTGAGCAACTGAACTAAACTAAACTGAGGCATCCTGAAATTACATTAAATGGAAATGGAGTGGAAGGTGGGAGGGAGGTTCAACAGGGAAGGGACATGTGTATACCTATGTCTGATCAGTTTGTTAAATGGCAGAAGCCAACACAATATTTTAAAGCAATTATCCTCCAATTAAAAATAAATAAATTCATTAAAAAATAAAACAAAACAAATAAAAAAAGAAATTGTGAGTCAAAGTTGAGATATTGCCTGAGTCTGGGAAGGCAGGGACTACGAACTGTGTGATAGGGTGATTCCTTTTCTTTAGGTGCTTGGTATTGTAAATTTCATTTGACTTGCTTTGGGTTTTTGGTTTTCACTTGAACTTTATTATGCATCTTGCTTTTTTCAGTTTACTACAACTTTTTCTAGGACTGAGAATAAGTGCTTAGTGTAGAAATGGCATATCAGAAATCTGAAAAGTAGATGCTCTCCAAATATGAAGAATCACATCTAATAAATGATAAATGGTTAGAAAATAGATAAATAAATAAAGGAAACACACTAATTAAAACAGTGTCAACTACTGAATCCAAAACTATTTGATCCCAAGCCTGGTTCTGTGCAGAGTTTCTGGGTGGTTGTGTATTGCATGAGTTAGAAAATGAAACCCTGAGATTTGTAAAAGAGTTTTCCAGAGAATGAATATGCATAATTCATGGGAAAGTAGGTGGTGGCAAAGAATTTGTAGTAGCAGTATAGGCACCAAGATAAATTGGATCTCTATTTGGTCTAGAGTTGTGGTTATTGCACAGTTGCTAAGTCATGTCTGACTTTTTGTCACCCCATAGACTGTAGCATGCCAGGCTTCCCTGTCTTTCCCTTTAACCCAGAGTTTAGTCAGATTCATGTCTATTGAGTCAGGGATGCTATCTAGCCATCTCATCCTCTGCTGCCCCCTTCTCCTTTAGCCTTCAATCTTTCACACATGAGGGTCTTTCCAATGAGTTGGCTCTTTGCACCAGATGGCAAAAGTAGAGAGAGATCCCTGTCCTATTAATTCTCAGACACTTGCTACAGTGCAGTGCCTTATTCAAAATTAGTATCCATGTTATGGTTATTCTCTACCTAAATAATAATAATAAATATGTCCCACATATGCATACATTCATGTAGCTTCTTGACTTTAAAATACTCTTTTCCTGATCTTTTAACTATAACCAAATTAGTATGCATCGTCAAGTTTCTGTAATCTTTCCCAGCCTAGAGAGAAGATTTAAGTGCGAACACAGGCCTCAGTGGAGATACTGTATTAATTGTGTCATGTGTAAAAGGTATCTGCTTCTGAGATTACTGTTTCGGTTCATCTATTTGCTCAGCTATCAGCACACACAACTGAATTGTAATTTAGATATGCATTTCATCGTCACTGAATTTTTTTTAACTACATTCAGAAGCAACACTAGACATAGAATATAAAAAAACAGCAGTCTCCAACCTTTTTGGCACCAGGGATAAGCTTTATGGAAGAAAATTTTTCTGTGGAGCAGGGGGTGGCAGATGGTTTCTGGGTGATTCAAACACATTACTTTTTTGTACACTTCATTCTTCTCATTATTGCATTGGCTCCACCCCAGATCATCAGGCATTAGATCCTGGAGGTTGGGGACCCCTGAATTATAAAACATACCATAAATACAAAAAAAAATGTATAGGATTAAAATAGCAAGAAGGTTTTCATTTTAAAAAGACAGCAAAGTTGCATCAGCAAATAAAAGCAAATTTACAAAATATCTTATGATATAACAACTAAATACTTCATAAAACTCCAGAAGAATAGACACTTTAAGTCTTTTGTTATAAAGACAATTATAAAAATGTGTTTCTTAACACATGTCAGGCGCTGCAATTAAAGGCTATTGTAGCTGTCAAACCTTTCAGGGTAGATAAAGCATTTGCAAAACCAGAGAGATTGGCATAGGTGGTTCTCACATAGTGAGTGACTATTAGAAAGGCATAAAATATCAGTCAAAAGTTCCCAGTGGCCTCTCAACAAGTTTAATTTTCAGTGATGTATAATTTAATTTAGAAGGAAAAAAAGAACTGTAATTCTACTCAAATTAGAAATGGAAAGAAAACTTCAAATAACCTTTATTTTTACTACATGAGTGATTCTGTTGACTGCATTTGTTTGAAATGGGTCACCATCACAAATCAACTAAAAAATCCCGTAACTCTCCATGTGTCATGTAAAATGGCAAAGAAACAAAAGTGAGTTCATTTTAAAATGTGACTGTAAAGAAATCTTAGATGCTAAGAAATGTTAGATTCTAGGATATGATAGTGAAGACTAAAGTCATATTAGTTATGTAAATAGATGATGCTGGCTGCTAAAGGGAGGATACATGTTGTTTATTTTCAAGTGTGTACTTTTTGCCTGGAAAGCTGTTATAAACAATGATGTTTCTGCATACCATAGACATTTAAAATCAAGAAAACATAATAACATTTTATAAATAATTATCTCAAATTCTCCTTCTATAACATGTCAATTTAATTGAAGCTATAAATTGATATAATATGGGAATATTTTATCAATGCATTATCATACCTCAGAGTATAAAGTCTGGAAACAATCTTGGGTATACATATTATATACATGCTTATTTAACAGACATATAGACTAAGGGTGACAACATAACTCCTCAAATTAAAGATATTTCTTTAGGTCTCAATATTAGCATCACAGGTTAGAGTAAGACATCATACCAACTTAGACCTCAAATCACTTAGAGAGACAGCAGCAGAGCCATCAACAAAACTTGGTCTGATTACCAGGCGAAAGTTCTTCTCACTATATATGCTGGGCATCATTCCCTCATCAAGAGCCTCCACAACAGAATAATGAAGGTGGCAGCAGAGCTGGGACAGAGCCTACCTTCAATAACATTTTTAAAGTAGCAAAGCTTATTTAGTAAAACATTGTCAATATTATCTTCTTTTGTGACGTGTTCCCCTCAAGACTTTCCTGGAGCACACTGCCACCTGGAGGGAGTTTGGTGCCTGGAACCTGTGCTGTCATTAGAAAACTACCAGAACCTCAGTTCTACAGCCTTACTCTCACTGTTTATGATATGGCACATGCACATTGTTTTCAAAGAGTTGTTCTAGGTTTAAACAAGGACCAGGACAGAAAGTGAGAAGAGAAAAGAGAAAGAACAAACATTAAGACGTCTTGTGTTGCATGGCCTTGTTTACCAGATTAATAAGAAATTTTCAAGGGCTTTAAAAAAAAAAAAAAAAACTGTGCCTTAATCATGGAGTTTTTGTCTCAAATGCTAATAGCAGATTCTGTGGGTTCTATAAGGGGAGGCTGAAGCGACAGAAAGGATAAGACTAAGCTGTAAACCAAAAGATTCAGATCTTCCAGTTACACAGGCCGAATAGCCTTGGGTGATACTCTCTCTGTTTCAATGTTGTTATCAGTAAAATACGGATAAAATACACTACCATGTGTAAAATAGTAGCTGGTAGGAAGGTGCTGTATAACACAGGGAATTCAGCTTGATGCTCTCTGATGGCTGGAAGGGTTGAATGGGGGAGGATGGCAGGGAGGCTTAAGAAGAAGCGAAGATATGTACACTTATAGATGATTCGTCTTATTGTACAGCAGAAACTAACAAAACATTGCAAAGGAAGTATTCTCCAATTAAAAAAAAAAGGAATAGGCTTTCTAGGTGGCACAGTGTTAAAGAATCCACCTGCCAAAGCAGGAGACACAAAAAATGTGAGTTCGATGCCTGGGTCATCTAGATCCCCTTGAGAAAAGGGCAACCCACTCGAGTATTCTTGCCTGGGAAATTTCATGGACAGAGGAGCCTGATGGGCTATAGCCCAAGGGGTAACAAAGAGCCAGATATGATGGAGTGACTGCGAACATACACAAAAAAAGAATAAATAAAGAAATATTATAGGCCAAGACAAAAAAGCAGGCTGCTTGCCAATAAAGGACAGAAATGCTATGGATCTAACAGAAGTCGAAGATACTAAGAAGACGTCGCAAGAATACACAGAATTGTGCAAAAAAGATTTTCATGACTCAGATAATCATGATGGTATGATCACTTAGAGCCAGACATTCTGGAATGTGAAGTCAAATGAACCTTAGGAAGCATCACTACAAACAAAGCTAGTGGAGGCTATGGAATTCCAGTTGAACCATTTCAAATCCTGAAAGATGATTCTGTGAAAGTGCTGCACTCAATATGTAAGCAAATTTAGAAAACTCAGCAGTGGGCACAAACTAGAAAAGGTCAGTTTCCATTCCAATCCCAAAGAAAGGCAATGCCAAAGAATGCTCAAACTACCACACAATTGCACTCATCTCACACGCTAGTAACGTAATGCTTAAAATTTTCCAAGCCAGGCTTCAGCAATATGTTAACCGTGAACTTTCAGATGTTCAAGCTGGTTTTAGAAAAGATAGAACCAGAGATCAAATTGCCAACATCCGCCAGATCATAGAAAAAGCAAGAGAGTTCCAGAAAAACATCTATTTCTGCTTTATTGACTATGTCAAAGCCTTTGACCTTGTGAATCACAAGAAACTGTGGAAAATTCTTAAAGAGATGGGAATATCAGACCACCTGACCTGCCTCATGAGAGACCAATATGCAGGTCAGGAAGCAACAGTTAGAACTGGATATGGAACAACAAATTGGTTCCAAATAGGAAAAGGAGTACATCAAGGCTGTATATTGTCACCCTGCTTATTTAACTTATACACATCATGAGAAATGCTGGCTGGAAGAAGCACAAGCTGGAACCAAGATTGCCAATAGAAATATCAGTTATCTCAGATATGTTTATGACACCATCCTTATGGCAGAAAGTGAAGAAAAAATAGAGAAACTCTTGATGAAAGTGAAAAAGGAGAGTGAAAAAGTTGGTTTACAGCTCAACATTCAGAAAATGAAGATAATGGCACCTGGTCCCATCACTTCATGGCAAATAGATGGGGAAACAGTGAAAACAGTGGCTGACTTTATTTTTCTGGGCTCCAATATCACTGCAGATGGTGATTGCAGCCATGAAATTAAAAGATGCTTACTCTGTGAAAGGAAAGTTATGACCAACCTAGACAGAATATTAAAAAGCAGAGGCATTACTTTGTCAACAAATGTCTGTCTAGTCAAGGCTATGATTTTTCCAGTAGTCATGTATGGATGGGAGAGTTGGACTGTGATGAAAGCTGAGCACCAAAGAACTGATGCTTTTGAACTGTGGTAATGGAGAAGAGTCTTGAGATTCCCCTGGACAGCAAAGAGATCCAACCAGTCCACCCTAAAGGAGATCAGTTCTGGGTGTTCACTGGAAGGACTGATGTTGAATCTGAAACTCCAATACTTTGGCCACCTGATGCAAAGAGGTGACTCTTTTGAAAAGACCCTGATGCTGGGAAAGAATGAGGGCAGGTGGAGAAGGGGACAACAGAGGATGAGATGATTGGATGGCATCACTGTCTCAATGGACATGAGTTTGGGTAACCTCTGGGTGTTGTTGATAGAAAAGGAAGCCTGGCATGCTGTGGGTTTGGGAGCGGCGAAGAGTCGGACACAATGAGCGACTGAACTGAATTGAACTGGCTCCAAAGGTCACACAAATAAACATGGACCAAAGCAATGATATAAGGCAACTATGGTGGCTATTGCCCTTCATTAGACCATAGAACTATGTATCTCCATTCTAGACCTGACAAAACCGAGGCTGAGTATTCAGTGAATTTAAACTGTAGGCCATCCAGATCTGAAACTCTCATTCTTTCAATTCTCTCCATCTTTGTACTAATATTTCATGCAAAAATACTTAATCAAATACATGCACTTGTGCTAAGTCACTTCAGTCATATTCGATTCCTTGAAACCCTATGGACCGTAGCATACCAGGCTCAAATACATAGTTCTGGGCTAACAGTTGGGATTTTAGTTATACAAACTAACAGGCAATGTCTGATTATTCCATGTGGATTTTTTTCCTTTCTCATTTGATAAAATGTACCATGGATTTCCTAGGCAGCTCAAGTGGTTAAGCTACCACCTGCCAATGCAGGAGATGTGGGTTCCATCCCTGGGTTATAAAGATCCCTGGAAGAGGAAATGGCAACCCACTCCAGTGTTCTTGCCTAGAAAATCCCATGGACAGAGGAGCTTGGTGGACTACAGTCCAAGTGGTCACAAAGAGTCAGACATGACTTAGCGACTGAACACACACACACACACACACACACACACACACACACACACACACACATATCATTAGTAGAAGCTAATCCCAAATTCAGAGTTATGGATTTTTGTCTATGCTTCAGTGGTGGATTCTACATTACTGAGAAAAAAATGTGATATAGCTCTATTGGAGGATGCTTTGTCCACCTGTGGCATACATCCCTGACATCACACTTCAGAAGGTCACCAATTGTAGGCACCTTTCAAAATTGAGATAATGGAGAGATCTCCCCATGTTCAAACACCAGAATGGAGTAAAGACCACTAAGCAGCACCAAGCATCTATACACAAAACTAGCTGGAAGCTTCACTTTCAACTTCCTCACACTTTCTCTTTCAAAAACCATCTTTAGTTTTATAGAATGGGTTATTGTAGTTGTTGTTTAGTCACTAAGTCATGTCTGATTCTTTTCCAACACCATGGACTATAGCCTACATGGCTCCTCTGTCCATGGGATTTCCCAGGCAAGAATACTGGATTGGGTTGCTATTTCCTTCTCCAGTGATATTCCAGACCCAGAGATCTAACTCACATTTCCTGTACTGGCAGGCAGATTCTTTACCATTGTGTCACTAGGGAAGTCCATGCAGTAGGTTAATGTACAGTAAATAAAGCAACTCATTATAACTATAAGCAACAGTAAGGAATAATCAACAAACATAATTTTGAATGAAGTCATACACTAAATATACATACACTATGATTCCATTTATATAAAGTTCATAAACAGTCAAACTAATCTCAATGCTAGAAATCAAGATATCAGTTACCTATGAGGTGTGGGTATAAAGATGGGTGCAGCTTCTAATTATTCAAATTTGATTTAAGGCAAAGAATATAGGTATTAGCTGGTAGAAAAGAGAAATATTATGGGGAGAATTTTGTTCCTATGTATATGACTTCCCTAGAATAACATCGGTGCCACTTATTAAAATGACATCTCAATTTACTTACTAAAACGACTCCTAAGTTTACAAATCAAATCTGATATTCACAGTTTTGATGTTTTGCTTTTTTCTGTTTTTAGATCATCAGAAAATAAGGTCTACGTTTCTCCTTCTCATTATGTTTTGAAGGACTAAAGCTGGAAAATGAAAGAGACAGCAGAATCACATGTAAACTGTCCAAGTCTAATAAGCGGGCAGAGTTAGGTTGCTACGCAATTTGAGTGGCTTCCACACTCTACTTCAGAAGGTGTTACTGATGGTAGTGGCCTAGAGTGAATACTCCCTGAGAATAGGCAATGCTACAATATAATATAGTGGAAAAAAGACCAAAAAAAAAGGTCTTAGAGTGGAAAAATCCTCTAGAATAACAAAATTCTTTAAATTTTTTTTCTTGATTTTCCTATTCACCTTCTGCCTCTGCTGTTTTTCTCTTGTAGAAAGGGCACAGAACAGGGAATGGTGGCACTCAAGTTGCTTAATGCTGTACTTTGTCTCCTGGAGCATAAACCAGACCAACAACAAAGGTCTGCTGAAAAATCCCTGATGGAAAGAACCAAGTGAGATCCAGGACACAGTAAATGGATTATGTAGCCTCTGCACAGATGGACTCAGATTTCTACATGGTAAGCAGTCATCAAGGTACCTGATTATACCCTCTTCATCCTCAATCTCCCACAAATCTCTCTCTCCTTCTTTTTGTGAGAGATGCTTGAGAAGAAACTCTTACAGTTTCAAATACAATATGAATTTGCCACAGAAATTTTACACAATTTCACCATAAAGGACTAGGATTATGTATTGACTGGTGAATCTTCTAAAAAATGAACTATGACTAAGCCAAGTCTCAGAAATAATTGAAAAAAAAGAAAAAGCCTCACGGAATCACTTTAGCAGGTAAGAGCCTCCCTACACTTTTTTTTTTTTTTTTTCAAGTGAGATCCAGGACACAGTAAATGGATTATGTAGCCTCTGCACAGATGGACTCAGATTTCTACATGGTAAGCAGTCATCAAGGTACCTGATTATACCCTCTTCATCCTCAATCTCCCACAAATCTCTCTCTCCTTCTTTTTGTGAGAGATGCTTGAGAAGAAACTCTTACAGTTTCAAATACAATATGAATTTGCCACAGAAATTTTACACAATTTCACCATAAAGGACTAGGATTATGTATTGACTGGTGAATCTTCTAAAAAATGAACTATGACTAAGCCAAGTCTCAGAAATAATTGAAAAAAAAGAAAAAGCCTCACGGAATCACTTTAGCAGGTAAGAGCCTCCCTACACTTTTTTTTTTTTTTTTGCCATGCTTGTAGCACGTGGGATCTTGATTCCCCAACCAGAAAGTGAACCTGTGCCTCCTTCACTGGGAACAGTCTTCACCACTAGATTACAAGGAAAGTCCCCAAACTTCCCTCACTTAACCCAAATAAAGCCTTCTCTACCACTCCCTGAAGACAAAAATTCAAACATTAGAAGTCTATTCCTTAGCTTAGGGATATGCCTTTGAAAATACAAAATCCTTTGAAAGAGGGAACATCATAATCGCTTGTATTCATGTCTCCTGAGGATGAAATTGCTAATCAGTTTATTTCCTGAAAATAGGATTTTTTTGAAGTATTCACAGAGAAGTGGGTCCAAATAAAGTTGAGATCACTTTGTGGAAAAGAAAGCAAATATATAGAAAAGAGAACTTGAAATTATCAAAGAGAAATTCCAACCCTTTTAATATTTTTGTGAAGAACAATAGTTTGGCAGGGTTTGATAGAAACACAACTCCACCATCACTTTATTCTACATTTTTTTGTTTTATCTGCAATATATTCTTGTTGAATATCTATCTTCATATCATCATTATTTGCTTTTACCAGATGCAAACTAAGACCCATAGAAGGTGAATTGCTCTGTTTCCCAGAGCTTTTTGGTTTTTGCCTACTTGTAGGGACACTTCCTGGACCACCACAGTTTCTGAATTCATCCATCCTTTCATCAGAAGGAAACATTTGTGGCTTTGCAGTATCTTTTCCTAGTGGCCTTGGTATCACCCTGATACACAGGCAAGAGGCTCTTACTCCAGTCCCCACATGTTGACAAGTTACAAATTAAAGTATTAAATTATACATTTATTAATAAAAATAAATAAAATCATTAGAAAACAGAAGGAGAAGTCAGGACTAGCACAGTATAATCCAGAACCCAAAATATCTGCTCTCCTGGCTCACAACTCAGGACTAAATATAATTTGCATTTTACCTTTTAATTCTATGTATAGTTTTCAATAATTTACAATAAAAAGAAAATTGAGGGAGTTCTCTGGCAGTTTAGTGTTTAAGACTCTGAGCTTCCAACAAAAGGGACACAGGTTCAATCTCTGGTCAGGGAATAAAGATCCCACATGTTGTGTGACATGGCCAAAACATTAAATAAAACTTTAAAAAAGAAAAAAGACTGAAACTATATAAAGATAATCTTAATTTAAAAAGTTGGCTTAAAGCTCAACATTCAGAAAACAAAGATCATGACATCTGGTCCCATCACTTCATGGCAAATAGATGGGGAAACAGTAGAAACAGTGTCAGACTTTATTTTGGGGGATGCCAAAATCACTGCAGATGGTGATTGCAGCCATAAAATTAAAAGATGTTTACTCCTTGGAAGGGAAATTATGACCAATCTAGACAGCGTTTTATAAAGCAGAGACATTACTTTATCAACAAAGGTTCATCTAGAAAAGGCTATGGCTTTTCCAGTGGTCATGTGTGGATGTGAGAGTTGGACTATAAAGAAAGCTGAGAGCCGAAAAATTGATGATTTTGAACTGTGGTGTTAGAGAAGACTCTTCAGAATCCCTTGGACTGCAAGGAGATCCAATCAGTCCATCATAAAGATCAGTCCTGGGTGTTCATTGGTAGTACTGCTGTTGAAGCTGAAACTCCAGAACTTGGGCCACCTGATGCAAACAGCTGACATATTTGAAAAGACCCTGATGATGGGAAAGATTAAGGGCAGGGGGAGATGGGGATGACTCAGGATGAGATGGTTGGATGGCATCACCGACTCAATGGTTTGGGTGGACTCCGGGAGTTGGTGACGGACAGGGAAACCTGGCATACTGCAGTTCTTGGGGTGGCAAAGAGTCGGACACAATTGAGCAACTGAACTTAACTAAAGAATGATCCATTTGCCTGCTTATTTGTTAGCTTTTTAATATTCTCATTTTTTTTCTTTTTTAACCATTCAGATGCAGGTATAATGATATCTTATTGTGGTTTAATTTACATTTCTTTTATGATCTTGAACAACTTTTCATGCACTTAGTTGCCATCTTTATTTTCTCTTCAGTGAATGTCTCTTCCTATTGTTTGCCTATTTCCTAAAATTATTTTATTAATGATTGAGATTGAAAGTTCTGTGCATATCCTAATTTAGTTTCCAAATATTTGCTCCCAGTCTATAGTTTATCTTTTTATCATCCTAACCATGTCTTTTGCAAAGGGAATGTTTGTTATATTGAAGTTTGATTGTTCCATTTTTCCTCTATGGAAAACTGTTACCCAGCCCTGTATTTCGAAGACTTTCTTTTATATTGTTTCTAAAAGCCTTTTTTTTCTTAGTTTTACATTTTAAGTCTAGAGGTTAATTTTTTGTATAAAGATTTAGCTCAAAGTAGCTTTATTTGCTGTTTTTGTTTGTTTGTTTTGTTTTTGCTCATGGTTGTCCAGTTACTCCAACAACAGTTTTTGCAAAGGTTCTTTCCCCTGTTGATTACTGTTTCATCTTTCTGAGAAATCAACTGGGTATATTTCTGTTTGCCTTCCATGTTATCTACTTTATTACATTGATATATGAATCTGTCTTCCCAATATCACAAAATCTTAATGTAGGGTA
>SJYC01147018.1:0-23071 GCA_006408675.1 Madoqua kirkii | reverse complement strand
CCATCCAAGCAGCTCATTCTCTGTTATCTCCCTCTCCTCCCGACTTCAATCTTTCCCAGCATCAGGAAAAGACTTTTTCCTGGTGAGTCAGTTCTTTCCAGTGAATCAGTTCTTCACATCAGGTGGCCAAAGTATTAGAGTTGCAGCTTCAGCATTAGTCCTTCCAAAGAATAGTCAAGACTGATTTCCTTTAGGATGGACTCTTTGGATCTCCTTGCTGTCCAAAGGACTCTCAATAGCGTTCTCCAACACCAAAGTTCAAAAGAACCAATTCTTCAGGGCTTAATTCACTTTAGAGTCCAACTCTCACAACCAAATAAGACTACTGGAAAAATCATAGCTTTCATTAGAAGGACCTTTGTTGGCAAAGCGAAGTCATTGCTTTTTAATATGCTGTCTAGGTTTGTCATAACTTTTCTTCCAAGGAGCAAGTGTCTTTTAATTTCATGGCTGCAATCATCATCTGCAGTGATTTTGGAGCCCAAGAAAATAAAGTCTGCACAGTTAACACTGTTTCCCCATCTATTTGCCAGGAAGTGATGGGACCAGAAAACTTTTTTCTCTCTTCTCTTTCACTTTCATCAAGAGGCTCTTTAGTTCTTCTTCACTTTCTGCCATAAGGGTGGTGTCATCTGCATATCTGAGGTTATTGATATTTCTCCTGGCAATCTTGAATCCAGCTTGTACCTCATCCAGCCCACTGTTTCTCTTGATGTACTGTGCATATAAGTTAAAAAAGCAGGGTGACAATATACAGCCTTGATGTACTCCTTTCTCGATCTGGAAAGAGTCCATTGTTCCATGCACAATTCTGACTGTTGCTTCCTGCTTCTGAATCATAATTTCTTACGAGCCAAGTGAGATGGTCTGGTATTCCCATCTCTTTCAGAATTTTGCACAGTTTATTGTGATCCACACAGTCAAAGGCTTTGGCATAGTCAATAAAGTAGAAATAGATGTGTTTTTGGAAATATCTTGCTTTTTCAATGATCCAACGGATGTTGGAAATTTGATCTCTGGTTCCTCTGCCTTTTCTAAATCCAGCTTGAACCTCAGGAAGTCCATGGTTCACATACTACTGAAGCCTGTCTTGGATAATTTTCAGCATTACTTTGTTAGCTTGTGAGATGAGTGAAATTGTGCAGTAGTTTGAGCATTCTTTGGTATTGCCTTTCTTTGGGATTGGAATGAAAACTGACCTTTTCCAGTCCTGTGGCCACTGCTGAGTTTTCCAAATTTGCTGGCATATTGAGTGCAACACTTTCACAGCATCATCTTTCAGGATTTGAAATAGTTCACCTGGAATTCTACCCCCTCCACTATCTTTGTTCTTAGTGATGCTTCCTAAGACCCACTTGTCTTTGCATTCCAGAATGTCTGGCTCTAAGTGAGTGATCACACCATCATGATTATCTGGGTCATGAAGATATTTTTTGTATAGTTATTCTGTGTATTCTTGCCACCTCTTCTTAATAACTTCTGCTTCTGTTAAGTCCATACAATTTTTTTCCTTTATTGTGCCCATCTTCACATGAAAAATTCCCTTGGTATCTCTAATTTTCTTGAAGAGAGCTCTAGTCTTTCCCATTCTATTGTTATCCTCTGTTTCTTTGCATTTATCACTGAGGAAGGCTTTCTTATCTCTCCTTGCTATTTTTTGGAACTCTGCATTCAAATGGGTATATCTTGCCTTTTCTCCTTTGCTTTTTGCTTCTCTTTTCACAGCTATTTGTAAGGCATCCTCAGACAACTATCTTGCCTTTTTGCATTTCATTTTGTTGAGGATGGTCTTGATCACTGCCTCTTGTACAATGCCACGAACCTCCATCCACAGTTTTTCAGGCACTTCGTCTATCAGATCTAATCCCTTGACTCTATTTCTCACTTCCACTGTATAATCGTTAGGGATTTGAATTAGGTCATACCTGAATGGTCTAATAATTTCCCCTATATTTTTTCAATTTAAGTCCGAATTTGGCAATAAGAAGGTCATGATCTGAGCCAGTCAGCTCCAGGTCTAGTTTTTGCTGACTGTATAGAGCCTCCATCTTTGGCTATGAAGAATATAATCAGTCTGATTTCGTTGTTGACCACCTGGTGATGCTCATGTATACAGTATTCTCTGGTGTTGTTAGAAGAAGGTGTTTTCTATAACCAATGTGTTCTCTTGGCAAAACCCTGTTAGCCTCTGCCCTGCTTCATTCTGTACTCCAAGGCCAAATTTGCCTGTTATTCCAGGTGTTTCTTGAGTACTTCCTACTTTTGCATTCCAGTCCCCTATAATGAAAATGATATCTTTTGAGGGTATTAGTTCTAGAAGGTCTTGTATGTCTTCAACTTCAGCTTTTTCAGCATTACTGGTCTGGGCATAAACTGGGATTACTGTGATATTGAATGGTTTGCCTTGGAAATGAACAGAGATCATTCTGTCACTTTTGAGATTGCATCCAAACACTGCATTTTGGACTCTTTTTGACTATGATGGCTACTCCATTGCTTCTAAGTGATTCCTGCCCACAGTTGTAGATATAACGGTCATCTGAGATAAATTGATCCAATATATTCCATTTTAGTTCGCTGATTCCTAAAATGTCAACATTCACTCACCATCTCCTGTCTGTCCACTTCCAATTTGCCTTGATTCATGGACTTAACCAGAGAAGGCAATGGCAACCCACTCCAGTACTCTTACTTGGAAAATCCCATGGACGGAGGAGCCTGGTAGGCTGCAGTCCATGGGGTGGCTAAGAGTTAAACCTGACTGAGCAAGTTCACTTTCACTTTTCAGTTTCAGGCATTGGAGAAGGAAATGACAACCCACTCGAGTATTCTTGCCTAGAGAAGCCAAGGAATGGGGGAGCCTGGTGGGCTGCCATTTATAGGGTCACACAGAGTCAGATGCAACCAGCGCACTAAGCACAGTTAGCTGTGACCAGCTCACTAAGTACGGCCTAGAGGAGCTACCTCACATCCGACATCAGGGGCAGAAGCCAAGAGGGCCACATGCCCAAAATGCAGCGGCCAAGAGGAGTTACCCCACGTCCAAGGTCAGTGGCACCAGCTGAGAGTGCCAGGCTGTGAAAGCGCAAGAACAGCCTAGAGTAGCTACCCTGCATTTGAGGTCAGGAGCAGCAGCCGGGAGGAGCTACCCCACGCCTGAGGCCAGGGGCAGAGGCTGGAAGGAACCACATTACATCCAAGGAGTGGTGGCTGCGTGGGCACAGGAGGGCTTAAAGGAGCTACCCCACGATGAAGGTCAGGAAAGGCGGTGATGAGGAGATACCCTTCATCCAAGGTAGGAGTATTTCAAATTCTAAAAAATGATGCTGTGGAAATGCTACACTCAATATGCCAGAAAACTTGGAAAACTCAGCAGTGGCCACAGGACTGGAAAAGGGCAGTTTTCATTCCAATTCCAAAGAAAGGCAATGCCAAAGAATGCTCAAACTACCACACAATTGCACTCATCTCACAAGCTAGCAAAGTAATGCTCAAAAATCTCCAAGCCAGGCTTCAGCACTATGTGAACTTTCTGATGTTCAAGCTGGTTTTAGAAAAGGCAGAGAAACCAGAAATCAAATTGCCAACATCTGCTGGATCATGGAAAAAGCAAGAGACTTCCAGAAAAAACATCTATTTCTGTTTTATTGACTATGCCAAAGCCTTTGACTGTGTGGATCACAATAAACTGGAAAATTCTGAGAGATATGGGAATACCAGACCACCTGACCTGCCTCTTGAGAAATCTGTATGCAGGTCAGGAAGCAACAGTTAGAACTGGACATGGAACAACAGACTGGTTCCAAAAAAGAAAAGGAGTTGATCAAGGCTGTATATTGTCACCCTGCTTATTTAACTTATATGCAGAGTACATCAGGAGAAATGCTGAGCTGGAAGAAACACAAGCAGGAATCAAGATTGCCAGGAGAAATATCAATAATCTCAGATATGCAGATGACACCACCCTTATGGCAGAAAGTGAAGAGGAGCTAAAGAGCCTCTTGATGAAAGTGAAAGAGGAGAGTGAAAAAGTTGGCTTAAAGCTCAACATTCAGAAAACGAAGATCATGGCATCTGGTCCCATCACTTCATGGGAAATAGATGAGGAAACAGTGGAAACAGTGTCAGATTTTATTTTGCGGGGCTCCAGAATCACTGCAGATGGTGACTGCAACCATGAAATAAAAGACGCTTACTCCTTGGAAGAAAAGTTATGACCAACCTAAATAGTATATTCAAAAGCAGAGACATTACTTTGCCGAATAAGGTCCATCTAGTCAAGGCTATGGTTTTTCCTGTGGTCATGTATAGATGTGAGAGTTGGACTGTGAAGAAGGCTGAACGCCGAAGAATTGATGTTTTTGAACTGTGGTTTTGGAGAAGACTCTTGAGAATCCCTTGGACTGCAAGGAGATACAATCAGTCCATTCTGAAGGAGATCAACCCTGGGATTTCTTTGGAAGGAATGATGCTAAAGCTGAAACTCCGGTACTTTGGCCACCTCATGATTAAAGCTCAACATTCAGAAAACGAAGATCATGGCATCTGGTCCCATCACTTCATGGGAAATAGATGAGGAAACAGTGGAAACAGTGTCAGATTTTATTTTGCGGGGCTCCAGAATCACTGCAGATGGTGACTGCAACCATGAAATAAAAGACGCTTACTCCTTGGAAGAAAAGTTATGACCAACCTAAATAGTATATTCAAAAGCAGAGACATTACTTTGCCGAATAAGGTCCATCTAGTCAAGGCTATGGTTTTTCCTGTGGTCATGTATAGATGTGAGAGTTGGACTGTGAAGAAGGCTGAACGCCGAAGAATTGATGTTTTTGAACTGTGGTTTTGGAGAAGACTCTTGAGAATCCCTTGGACTGCAAGGAGATACAATCAGTCCATTCTGAAGGAGATCAACCCTGGGATTTCTTTGGAAGGAATGATGCTAAAGCTGAAACTCCGGTACTTTGGCCACCTCATGTGAAGAGTTGACTCATTGGAAAAGACTCTGATATTGGGAGGGATTGTGGGCAGGAAGAGAAGGAGATGACAGCGGATGAGATGACTGGATGGCATTACCGACTCAATGGACCTGAGTCTGAGTGAATTCCGGGAGTTGGTGATGGACAGGGAGGCCTGCCATCCTGCGATTCATGGGGTCACAAAGAGTCAGACATGACTGAGCAACTGAACTGAACAGAGTCAGATATGACTTAGAGATTTAGCAGCGGGAGAAGCATGGACCTAACATTCCACGTTCCTATGCAATATTGCTCTTTACAGCATCTGACTTTACTTTCATCACCAGGCATATCCACATCTGGCTGTTGATCTTGTTTTGGCTCCATCTCTTCAGTCTTTCTGGAGTTATTTCTCCACTGATCTCCAGTAACATATTGGGCACCCACAGACCTCGGGAGTTCATCTTTCAGTGTCTTATCTTTTTTCCCTATTCATACTGTTTATGGGGTTCTCAAGGCAAGAATACTGAAGTGGTTTGTCATGCTCTTCTCCAGTGGACCACATTTTGTCAGAACTCCACCATGATCCATCCCTTTTGGGTCTTACAGGGCATGGCTGTTAGTTTCCCTGAGTTAGACAAGGCTGTGTTCCATGTAATCAGACTGATTAGTATTCTGTGATTGTGGTTTTCAGCCTTTTTAAGAATTTCTTATCTAGGTGAACTGTGTTCTACTCAAGGTAGAACATTATTTTTTTTTTCAATAATGTTTCTATCCATGTCTTCTCACAATGCCTAGTGAAAGTGTGAGTCACTTAGTCTTATCTGACTCGTTATGACCCCATGGACTGTAGCCCAGTAGGCTCCTCTGTCCATGGAATTCTCCATGCAAGAATACTGGAGTGGGAAGCCATTTCCTTCTCCAGGGGATCTTCCCCACCCATGGTTCAAACCCAGGTATCTAGCATTGCAAGTAGATTCTTTACCATTTGAGCCATGTATGATTTTACTTTCTAAAGGATCACTATATTATTTGCTATATAATTGTCCAAAGCATTTCAAATGGTGACTTCTAGCATTAAATGCATCCTGTGTGTGTAAAATAAAGTTTATTTTACATTGTGACACACAAGTCTGTTTCTGAACCCAGAATCCAGAAAGCCAACTGTTTCTGCCCTTTATATTGCCAATTCACATTTCTTTGTGATTTCTGGTACAGAAAGATATGCACTTTAATTTTGAGCTTAAATATATTGTAGCAAATTTATCCTTTGCATTATAGTATTGCTAAGTACGTATCTAGAACAAATAGGGGTATATTCCACTTATGATATTCCATAGCTATTTTGATAAGAATCAATTATTTAATTAACTTATTTTTCCTCTGTTGAACTCAATGCATATGTAAAATCTCTGGGTCAAGAATGATGCACTCTTATTCTATTCACTCATTTACTTATCAGTAAGCATTCTCCCAACAATATACTTGTTGAGAACAAAAATCTATTGGATGCAGCAAAATTTTTTCTAACTTCTGTAGCATATTACTGTTATTTGTTTTATTGACGTACTATTGCTTTGTATTACTGGTAAAATATTTCATGTAAATTAACATTATTTCCCAATTCGTACATGAGCTTTTCAATAACAGAGTTCACTCAGAAGCAGTTTTTCTAGCAAGAAAATCTAGAAATCCTCCCAGAGACTAACAGTGAAGCTGAGTATGGGCCACAATACAGGAATAAATAAGGGAGAGTGAGTGGGGCAAAGTTACAAGTGATACTGAAGTTGGGCCTTGAATTTGTGAGAAGAAAGTCAGTTACAGGCAGATAGGGGGCATAGACGTCCTGATGAATGAAGAACTTGTTTAAATGCACAAAGATACAGGAGCACCTGGCTTAGTCAGAACCTGGTGAATAAGTTTAGCATGACTGGAACACAGTCTGTCAGAAGATCTGTCTCCACAGCACAGTAGTGCCTTGTCTGTCCTGAAAGGGGTTAGAGTGTAATTGTGCCAGTACTAGAGATCATCACTAGGGAGACTTAAGGAGGAGAGTGATATGATTGTAGTTGGCTTGGGAAAAATAACTGTGTCAACAATCGGGAAAATATATATATATATCTCAGGAGGTATCTCAACAGAAAGTATTAATATAAAAGCTACCTGATGTGTCCAGGAGAGACAGGCTGAAGCACTGAACTACAGTAGTGATGGTAAAAATGGATAAGAGGTCAGATTTGCTGACTTTTTGGCAAGTAGCATCGCTAAAACTTGGTATTCAATTTGCTGCCACAGATGAGGCAGATGGAGAGGGTGATGTCAATATTCCTAGCTCTCAAGATTGCATGAAAGATTCTTGTAGCCTAAGAACACAGGAGACAGAGAAAGTTTAAGGGTCACAGAGAAGACTTAAAGTTCCCTTTTGTGGAGACGTGTGTGTTAGTCACTCAGCTGCGCCTGACTCTTTGTGATCCCATGGACTGCAGCCCACCAGGCTCCTCTGTCCATGGGATTTTCCAGGCAAGGATACTGGAGCAGTTTGTCATTTCCTTCTCCAGTGGGTCTTCCTGAACCAAGGATCAAACCAGGGTCTCCTGCACTGCAGGCAGATTCTTTGCTGGCTGAGCTACCAAGAAAGTCCTTGTGGCAACATGAGGAAAAAGAAACTCTCTCTCCACTGCTCCTTCCCACCCCCTCCACTGTGCTTCAGCCTTGATATGAAGGAAGGTCATAAAGAATAACAGGCAAATACCAAGAAAGGCCATTGTGTCATGAGATGTGTTCATAATATAGTATTACAGGTTTATTCTACTCAGGGATAAATGGACTTTGGAAAATAATGCCAGGGTTTGGATTGAACAGATTTCCCTGATGGCTCAGACAGTAAAGAATCTGCCTGCATTGCAGGAGACTAGGGTTCAATCTCTGGGTCAGGAAGGTCTCCTGGAGAAGGGAATGGCAACCCACCCCAGTGTTCTTGCCTAGAGAATGCCATGGACAGAGGAGCCTAGTGGGCCTAGTGGGTCCATAGAGTTGCAATGAGTCAGACACAACTGGGCGACTGTTACTACTACCACTACTACTACTTGGGTTGAACAGAGGCAAGTTAAACTTCTAAAAAGAGCATTTAGCTGTTATACGTAGAATGGATAAGCAACAAAGTTCTACTGTATAACACAGACAACTATATTCAATATCCTATGACAAATCATATTGGCAAAGAATATTTTTAAACTTATATATATATATGTATGTATAACAATCACTATGCTCTATAGCAGTAATTAGCACAACACTGTAAATCAGCTATACTTCAATTAATAATAAAAATAAAGAGTATTCTCTTTCATCACCACTGCCATGATTTTTCCACAAAGGCAGTTAATACCCTAAATCATAGGCTCTAAGTGAAATAACTCAGTAAGAGCAAAGGGAAACTGTCTATAAGACAGAACTAGGTAATTAATAGCTTGAGTAAATAAATGGCCACTATCCAGGAATAGTGCTTACCTTCCTGTCTGAAGATTCTAGAAAGAAATATGGTTAAGAGCTCTTAAGTCATTAAATTACCTTGTCATTGGAAGCTTGATGCCCTGGGCACTCCCAGAACATATGGCAGAAAAATATCTCGTCGAGCATTTCATTGCCAGCATCAATCCGCAGTTTTGAGAGTCACAGCTGCCATGCTGGATAGGGGCCAATGATGTCTCAGGACTGCCTGTGTTCATATAAGATAGATGTAAAGGTTGGGGATTGGTCCCATCAGTTTATTTTTATCTTGCTGCTGAGAGCATGGATCACAAGCCACAGTCTGGTGACCTGTTTCCCCAGACCTTCTGCTCCACTTTCCTAATAGAAATGAAGGAAAGACATTGTGACCCAGGGCCATGGATCCTGAAGTGTGTGATGCATTGTCTTAACCAGAAAAACCAAGATTCTTAGTTCTAGTCTCATTTGTAATGAAATAGTTAAAAAGAACCCAGGTAAGAAATGGGGTGAGTGTGGGGGGGTTGATTTGCTTCAGTAGTACTAGGTACTAGATTGAACATGTATGTATGTTCAGTCTCCGGGTAATGTCTGACTCTTTGAAAGCCCATGTATATATAGCATGCCAGGCTCCTCTGTCCATGGAATTTCCCAGACAAAAATACTGGGTAGCTTGCCATTTCCTCCTCCGTGGGATCTTCCCAACTCAGGGATCAAACTTGCATATTCTGCTTTGCAAGTAGATTCGTTACCACTGAACCACATGGGAAGCCCACCCAGTTTGAATAAGATAGCCTATTAAGACAATAAAGCTGCTGAAGTGAAGCTTGGAGTCTTAGCTAAAGCTGAAATAAGCAATTACCTAAAAACATGTAACAAGCCTAACAGTGAAAGCTTCTCTTTCTGATAAATATTCTGCATTTGACTATCATCAGGGTTAACTAAAATTCCAGGTATTGGAGTCCTTTGTTTGACATTAAGAAATCATCTCATTTGATGACATCTTCACCTTTGTGAAGATGAATCTTTTTCTTTTTTTACTTTACAATATTGTATTGGTTTTGCCATACATCAACATGAATCCACCATGGGTGTACACGTGTTCCCAATTCTGAAGCCCCCTCCTACCTCCCTCTCCATACCATCCCTCTGGGTCATCCCAGTGCACCAGCCCCAAGCATCCTGTATCCTGTGTCTTTTGAAGATGAAAATTTTATCTTTGTCAGGAATGTTCTTTTATGACAGGATTTTGTTTTGTTTTGTTAGTTGTATTCTTACAAGGTAAAGATTTACTGAGCTTGACTACTTTTTGGCTATAGATTCATATGCACTGACCAGAAGAGATAGAATAGTAGCAATAAAATGTCAGCAAGTTTGGATGCTTGAATTAATTATTTAGCATAACAATAATACAATACTGACAGAATGACATATAGACCTCCATGTTTCATTAGATGAATCAAGATGGAGAAAGCAGACTGGAGAGGCCAAAGGCTGGAAACCCTAGATAGGGCTGAACAAGAATGGACAAACCAGAGATGCTATGAAAATGCAGAATGAGGGGACAGATGTCTGTCATTTAGTTTCTGACTCATCTCTGACTCTTTGTGACATCATGAATTGTACATGGAGCTTCCCTGATAGTTCAGTTGGTAAAGAATCTGCCTGCAATATAGGAGACTCCAGTTCAGTTCCTGTGTGGGGAAGAGTCACTGGAGAAGGGATAGGCTACCCACTCCAATATTCCTGGGCTTCCCTTATGGCTCAGCTGGTAAAGAATCAGCCTGTAATGAGGAAGACTGGGGTTCAATCCCTGGGTTGGGAAGATCCCCTGGAGAAGGAAAAGGCTACCCACTACAATATTCTGGCCTGGAGAATTCCGTGAAATATACAGTCCATGGGGCCACAGAGTCAGACAGGACTGAGCAACTTTCACTTTCACTTTTCAGACTGTATGTAGCCCACCAGACTCCTCCATCCGTGGAATTTCCCAGCAAAATACTGGAATGGGTTGCCATTTCCTTCTCCAGAAGATCTTCCTGACCCACTGATCAAACTCACATCTCCTGGCTCTCCTGCATTGAAAGGCAGATTCTTTACCACTGCACCACCAGGGAAATTCACAGAAGTCTTCCTCCTCCCATTATACCCAGAATATTGCCGATGTACAAAGAGTCAAGTTTAACTTTCCAAAGTTAATTGTTGTTTTTCAAATAAGGTCTAGCTTCTATATTGCACTATTAATAACTCATATTAAAACCTCCCATCTACTTTTGAAGAGGAAAGTTTTTCTCTGAACATGCTTGCATTATATGATTTTCTGAATTTTTCAGAAATTTTATTTTTAAACAGTGAATAAACAATGTATTTATTACTTATTTATACTTCCTTTAGGGACTTAATTTTTATTGAAGAAGGACTATAATTCGGTGAGGATCAGGCTGAGAATTCTAACCTTAATAACTTAAGACATTTCATAATAATAAGTAGAATCTTTCTGGATTAGTTTTGTGTGTATTAGGCTTAGCTGACATATTATTTTATTCACATGTTTTAGTGTTTCAGAGCACAGAAGCAGAATTTTTTAAATTTATTTATTTTTTAATTGAAAGGTAATTGCTTTACAGAATTCTGTTGGTTTCTGTCTGCCAAAAGAAGCAGAAATTTAAGTACAAGGAATATGTGCTTGATAAGGAGTATGAATAATTAAACATATTTAAAACTGGATGAGCAAAAACAAGAAAATAAAGAAAGCTTACCCTGTACTAATGTGTACTGCTGCTATGAAATGAGGGAGCAATATTTTTGAAATGAAAGGAAATTAATTTTTCTCATAAATTCTCTATGGCCTTTATGCTACTTTTAATTTGAGGGGGGGAGTGTATTGAATACAAGTGAGGATGAGAAGTTTAATCATACTCCTGTGCTTTAGTATAAAAAGAATGCAGAAAGAACCTAAGAGGATCATGTAAACAAAGAAACCATGGTTGCTCATCAAATATAATTTTCCCCCTGAATTTTATCAGAGTATCTGATATGTGACTTTACTCAATGTTGGAGAATTGAAAAACACATACAATAAAATGAGGTAACAATCAAGCAAAATATTCTATATTTATAGCAGGGTAAAGATGTGAATCTTGCTTTACAGAGTTTCATCTATCCATCCCCTCATTTTTTTTAACTCCTTATCTCAGGATAAGAAGTGATTCATTCCCTTTTAGGGCATATGTAAGTTTAGGGCATATGAGAGTTTATTACGTGGTTACTTGTGATTTAGAGCATAAATTCCATGAGTCATTGAGGTCGGTTCAGAAATACCAATGAGGACGTTAAGAAAAAGAGAGGACTCTGAGGCTCAAAGTGACTGGAGAGAGGGTGGCAAGCATGAGTACATGAGTGGATACATCAATAAATGTAAGTGAAGGACTTAATTATGCAAATGCTACAGATGAGTTGCTTTCTAAATTTTCAGTGTATTTGAATGCTTTTGTCTGACAAATTTTCAACAGTTAGTGATTTTCATCTCAAGTATTACAAATCTAGGAAAGATGGCATTTCTCCCTAAGCCTTATCCAGGACAGCCAAAATTAAGACATGGTATGTTTTAGACTTGTGTTTATAATTTTCCCCCTGAATTTTATCAGAGTATCTGATATGTGACTTTACTCAATGTTGGAGAATTGAAAAACACATACAATAAAATGAGGTAACAATCAAGCAAAATATTCTATATTTATAGCAGGGTAAAGATGTGAATCTTGCTTTACAGAGTTTCATCTATCCATCCCCTCATTTTTTTTAACTCCTTATCTCAGGATAAGAAGTGATTCATTCCCTTTTAGGGCATATGTAAGTTTAGGGCATATGAGAATTTATTACGTGGTTACTTGTGATTTAGAGCATAAATTCCATGAGTCATTGAGGTCGGTTCAGAAATACCAATGAGGACGTTAAGAAAAAGAGAGGACTCTGAGGCTCAAAGTGACTGGAGAGAGGGTGGCAAGCATGAGTACATGAGTGGATACATCAATAAATGTAAGTGAAGGACTTAATTATGCAAATGCTACAGATGAGTTGCTTTCTAAATTTTCAGTGTATTTGAATGCTTTTGTCTGACAAATTTTCAACAGTTAGTGATTTTCATCTCAAGTATTACAAATCTAGGAAAGATGGCATTTCTCCCTAAGCCTTATCCAGGACAGCCAAAATTAAGACATGGTATGTTTTAGACTTGTGTTTCATCATTAATGCCAATCTCCATATCATAAGATTTTATTTTCTGATTTAGGAAATGAAAGTTCACAACCCAAGCAATCAATTATCACAAATCACATTTACCAAAAGTACCTGTTATTATTTTTTTCCTTAAGATGAATGAATTTTTATTTTGTTTATTCAATTCATAGCTTCATGGAAGATGCCTAGTGAGAGATAGATTATGGCCTTGGGAAACATTTTCCAAGTCTTCAATCTTAAACTTTCTTTAAAAAGTAAGAATTCAGAAGAAAAAAAAACTTCAAACTCCAAGATAACTTTCCACATGGAATCAAAACCATTCATGAAAGGTGAATTTCCCAAAGTTATTCTGTGCCAGCTACCATTAACACCCCACCCTCCCCACTCCCCGCTTATTTTCACTGGCTATTTATGGTAGTTGAAAATTTTTCTAAGGAAGGGCATCTAACTTGTCTGTGCCTATATATATATATATATTTTTTTTTTAATGAAATGATGAAATCTGCAGTGCCGGTCTTGAGAGTTTAAAATATTTGCATCACCATGAGTCAGAGTAATTAGATTTGCAACATGTTATACACTGCAAATTTTACTTTTGCTTCACTCGAAGAATCAATTAAAATAGGACTTATTTATTTATACTTTATTGATTTAATCCTTCTTGTAGGAACCCCATCCTCCACTGAGAAATGGCAAGAGGAGAAAAGCGATCTTATTTCTTAGAAACTCAGGTGAATGTTTCAGATGCATGTTTAGTCTTCACTTTTCTGGCTCCTCCTCTCGCTTGTATTCAAGAAGGCACATAGTAGTTGGGCCTGAAAAAGTCTAAGGGAAAAGCTCTGGGGGCCAATCTTGATTGATATAAAGCCAATCAAATGTTATTAAGTAATTACTCAGGTATATGGAGTGGCCCACTAGAATTCCATGAGTAAAACGGAAGGAAAATTTCTGACAAGGCAAGAAAAACAATGGTAGCAACGTAAGAATTTTGCATATACAAAACAGTATATATACATTGTAGGAGAGATGCGGAAAGAGTTTATGAGGTAAAAATTAGTAAATAGCATGTGGAAACTATTGAACTTGCAGTCTTTGGACTTGGACGAGAGAAGTTAGGAGAGCTGTACTTGACCTGCCCTCCTGAGACCATTATTGACCAGATGGTAATAAATTAATTTTGAGAGAGAGAGAAAGAAAAGAGATGAGAGACTAGGCACTTTTCATACTTCTGTTCTATGAGACTCAACTTCATTTTTGAGACAATTATTCCTTCCTTATAGCTGGCTTCTGGCTGCATAATGCCTTCTGTTCCCTAAAAAGCTACCACAAGGTCAATTTAGTCTCTCTTAGAGAAGTCATGGTCCAAAATAGAATATGATTTTCACCTCTTTCATCCTCTATTCAGAGTATTATTTTCCTGGAACATTTATCAAAACTCAACTTTAAAAAACAAAGTGATCAATGATTTTTTTTAATGTATTAGTGTAAATTATAATTTCATATTGTCATTTCATCAGAGAAGGCAATGCACCCCACTCCAGTACTCTTGCCTGGAAAATCCCATGGACAGAGGAGCCTGGTAGACTGCAGTCCATGGGGTCGCTAACAGTCAGACACGACTAAGCGACTTCACTTTCACTTTTTACTTTCATGCATTGGAGAAGGAAATGGCAACTCACTCCAGTGTTCTTGCCTGGAGAATACCAGGGACGGGGGAGCCTGGTGGGCTGCCGTCTATGGGGTTGCACAGAATCGGACATGACTGAAGCGACTTAGCAGCATTATCATTTAATTTAGCTCCCTTTGAAAGGAAGGTAAAGACTGGAAACTCAGGAAGGAAATTGTCATAAAATAAATGTGGTGGAGCTTTAAAGCCTGAGTCAAAAACTCTAATAACACTTGTTTTTGTTTTGAATTTTAACTATATATAATAATTTCATGCACTGCTTAAAATCCCATAATTAGAAATCAACTCATGTTAAAACAATGTTCTTGTGAAATACAACTACACTGGGAAGATCAAATAGTATGGGTAGAATCCACTTGTGCTTTTATGCAAATGAATGACCCAGGTAGGTGATCAATATGCTACTGGAGCTCAGTGGAGAAATAACACCAGAAAGAATAAAGAGCCAGAGCCAAAGCAAAAACAACATCCAGGGGTGGATGGGACTGATGATGGAAGCAAGGTCCGACACTATAGAGGGCAATATTGCATAGGAACTTGGAATGTTAGGTCCATGAATCAAGGTAAATTGGAACTGGTCAAACAGGAAATGACAAGACTGAACGTCAACAATTTAGGAATCAGCGTACTGAAATGGACTGGAAGGGGTGAATATAACTCAGATGACCATTTTATCTACAGCTGTGGGCAAGAATCCCTTAGAAGCAATGGAGTAGCCATCTTAGTCAACAAAAGAATCCAAAATGCAGTACTTGGATGCAATCTCAAAAACAACAGAATGATTTCTATATGTTTCCAAGGCAAACCATTCAATATCATGGTAATCCAAGTCTATGCCCTAATCAGTAATGCTGAAGAAGCTGAGGTTGAATGGTTCTATGAAGACCTACAAGATCTTCTAGAACTAACACCCAAAAAAGATGTCCTTTTCATTATAGGGAACTAGAATGCAAAAGTAGGAAGTACTCAAGAAACACCTGGAGCACCAGGCAAATTTCACCTTGGAGTAAAGAATGAAGCAGGGCAAAGGCTAACAGAGTTTTGCCAAGAGAACATGCCGGTCATAGCAAACACCCTCTTCCAACAACACAAGAGGAGACTCTACACATGGACATCATCAGATGGCGAACACCGAAATCAGATTGATGATATTCTTTGCAGCCAAAGAAGGAGAAGCTCTACACACTCAGCAAAAACAAGACCCGAAGCTCACTGTGACTCAGATCATGAACTCCTTACTGCCAAATTCATACTTAAATTTAAAAAAAAGTAGGGAAAACCACTAGATCACTCAGGTATGACCAAAATCAAATCCCTAATGATTATACAGTAGAAGTGAGAAATAGACTTAAGGGACTAGATCTAATAGGCAGAGTGCCTGATGAACTATGGACAGAGGTTCATGACATTGTACAGGAGACAGAAGGCAAGACCATCTCCAAGGAAAAGAAATGCAAAAATGCAAAACGGCTATCTAAGGAGGCCTTACAAATAGCTGTGTAAAGAAAAGTGAAAAGCAAAGGAGAAAAGGAAAGCTATACCCATTTGAATGTAGAGTTCCAAAGAATAGCAAGGAGAGATAAGAAAGTCTTCTAAAGTGATCAATGTAAAGAAATAGAGGAAAACAACAGAATGGGAATGACTAGAAATCTCTTCAAGAAAAATAGATTTTGTTTCCAAGAAAAGCAGATTTCTTTAGAAGCAAGAAAATTTTCTAAGATAACATTTCATGCAAAGATGGGCTTGATAAAGAGCAGAAATGCTATGGACCTAACAGAAGCAGAAGATATTAAGAAGAGGTGGCTAGAATACACAGAAGAACTATACAAAAGAGATCTTCATGACCCACATAATTACAAAGGTGTGATCACTCACCTAGAGCCAGACATCATGGAATGTGAAGTCAAGTGGGCCTTAGGAAGCATCACTTCAAACAAAGCTAGCAGAGGTGATGAAATTCCAAGTAAGCTATTTCAAATCTCCAAAGATTATGCTATGAAAGTGCTGCACTCAATATGCCAGCAAATTTGGAAAGCTCAGCAGTGGCCACAGGACTGGAAAAGGTCAGTTTTCATTCAAATCACAAAGAAAGGCAGTGCCAAAGAATGCTCAAACTACTGCACAATTGCACTTATCTCACATGCTAACAAAGTAATGCTCAAAATTCTCCAAGCCAGGCTTCAAAAATATGTGAACCATGAACTTCCTGATGTTCAAGTTGGATTTAGAAAAGACAGAGGAACCTGAGATCAAATTGCCAACATCTGCTGGATTATCAAAAAGCAAGAGATTTCCAGAAAAACATCATTCTGCTTTATTGACTATGCCAAAGCCTTTGACTGTGTGGATCACAATAAACTGTGGAAAATTCTGAAAGAGATGGGAATACCAGACCACCAGACTTGTCTCTTGAGACATCTTTATGCAGGTCAGGAAGCAACAGTTAGAACTGAATACAGAACAACAGAGGCATTCCAAATAGGAAAAAGAGTACCTCAAGGCTGTATATTGTCACCCTGCTTATTTAACTTATATGCAGAGTACATCATGAGAAATGCTAGGCTGGAAGAAGGACAAGCTGGAATCAAGATTGAGGGAAGAAATGTCAGTAACTTCAGATATGCAGATGACATCACCTTTATGGCCGAAAGTGAAGAAATAAAGAGCCTCTTGAAGAAAGTGAAAGAGGAGAGTGAAAAAGTTGGTTTAAAGCTCAACATTCAGAAAACTCAGATCGTGGCATCCAATCCCATCACTTCATGGCAAATACATGAGGAAACTGTTAAAACAGTGTCAGACTTTATTTTGGGGGGCTCCAAAATCACTGCGGATCATGATTGCAGCCATGAAATTAAAAGACGCTTACCCCTTGGTAGAAAAGTTGTGACCAACCAAGACAGCATATTAAAAATCAGAGATATTACTTTGCCAACAAAGGTCCATCTAGTGAAGGCTATTATTTCTCCAGTAGTCATGTATGGATGTTAGAGTTAGTCTATAAAAAAACCTGAGCACCAAAGAATTGATGCTTTTGAACTGCAGTGTTGGAGAAGATTCTTTAGAGTCCCTTGGACTGCAAGGAGATCCACCCAGTAAATTCTAAAGGAAATCAGTTCTGAATATTCATTGCAAGGACTGATGTTGAAGCTAAAATTCCAATACTTTGGCCACCTGATGCGAAGAGCTGACTCATTTGAAAAGACACTGATGCTGGAAAAGAGTGAAGGTGGGAGGAGAAGTGGACAACAGAGGATGAGATGGTTGGATGACAATACCAACTCAACGGACATGAGTTTGAGTAAACTCCGGGAGTTGTTGATGGATAGGAAGGCCTGGTGTGCTACATTCCATGGGGATCACAAAGAATCAGACAAGACTGAATGCCTGAATTGAACTGAACTGAATAAATATTTTGTCATTTTTTTTTAATTGAGGATTTCTTAATTTAGTTTCTCACATGAGTTAGTTTTCAGACACTTTTACCCCCTCCTGCATATGTGATTTCATAATGTCTTCCTCAAAATTTAATGACAAAAAGAAAAATATTGTATAATTTTGGTGGTATGTTAGTTCAGTTCAGTCACTCAGTCATGTTTGACTTTGCGACCCCATAGACTGCAGCACACCAGGCATTCCTGTCCATCACCAACTCCCAGAGCTTTCTGGAATTTATGTTCATTGAGTCAGTGATGCCATCCAACCATCTCATCCTTTGTCGTCCCCTTCGCCTCCTGTCCTCAATCTTTCCCAGCATCAGGTTTTTTCCAGTGAGTCAGTTTTTAGCATCAAGTGGCCAAAATATTGGAGCTTGAGCTTCAGCAACAGTTCTTCCAATGAATAGTCAGGACTGATTTCCTTTAGGATTTACTGGTTGGATCTCCTTGCAGTCCAAGTGACTCTCAAGAGTCTTTTCCAACACCACAGTTCAAAAGCATCAATTCTTCGGCACTCAGCTTTCTTTATAGTCCAACTTTCACATACATATTTGACTACTGGAAAAACCATAACTTTGACTAAATGGACTATTTTTGGCAAAGTAATGTCTCTGATTTTTAATATGCTTTCTATGTTGGCCATAGCTTTTCTTCCAAAGAGCACATATCTTTTAATTTCATGGTTGCAGTCACTATTTGCAGTGATTTTTGAGCCCCAAAAAAGAAAGTCTGTCACTGCTTCCACTGTTTCCCCATCTATTTGCTGTGAAGTGATGGGACCAGATGCCATAATCTTTGTTTTCTCAATGCTGAGCTTTAAGCTAGGTTTTTCACTCTTCTCCTTCACTTTCACCAAGAGTCTCTTTAGCTCCTCCTTACTTTCTGCCATAAGGGTTGTGTCATCTGCATTTCTGAGGTTATTAATATTTCTCCTGGTAATCCTGATTTCTGCTTGTGCTTCATCCAGCCTGGCATTTTAAAAGATGTACTCTGTACATAAGTTAAATATGTAAGGTGACAATATACAACCTTGACATACACTTTTCCCAATTTTGAACCAGTCTATGGTTCCATGTACAGTTCTAACTGTTGCTACTTGACCTCCATACAGACTTCTCAGGAGGAAGGTAAAGTGGTTTGGTGTTCTCATCTCTTCAAGAATTTTCTAGTTTGTTGTGATCCACACAGTCAAAGGCTTTAGTGTAGTCAACAAAACAAAAGTAGGTGTTTTTTCTGAAATCTCCTTGCTTTTTCTATGATTCAACAGATATTGGCAATTTGTTCTCTGGTTCCTCTGCCTTTTCTACATACAGCTTGTACAGCTGTAATTTCTTGGTTCACTTACTGCTGAAGTTTAGCTTGAAGGATTTTGAGCATTACCTTTCTAGCATGTGAAATGAGCACAGTGGTACAATAGTCTGAACATTTTTGGCATTGTCTTTATTTAGGATAGGAATAGAAACTTACTTTTAAAGAATAGGCACATAATAGAACCATAAATTTTGAATAACAGAAAATATATGCTTGCCCCAAAATTAAAAAATGAAAAGTATTAAAAATTAACTGAGTAGTTCAGACTCCAAAATGTACTGCTTGGGAATGCCAGTAGCTGCCATGTAGGCAGATATGCACCTTGCCGCTCTCACTGTTGGGGGTGTCTCAGCAAAGCCTGAGCTCTGTAGAAAGTGCAGGCGAGCTTGATAGTATAACCCCATTTGTATCATGGACTGGTACGGGTTAGGGATGCAAAGTCTATAAAAGTCACATAACACTTTTTGAAACTGCCAAGCCTGGGAAAGTCCATTTTCTTCTGAACCGTGCAGCTGCTTCTAAATAAGGATGCATTAAATCATAACAACAGTAAAGAAGCCGCAGCAGCAGCATCCAATCCTAGCTTTGTATTTGCCACAGAGGCATCAAAAATAATTCTGAGGTGCACTACCTATTCACCATAGGAGTCTGAGTGTCTCCATCTTTGATTATATAAGTTCTCTGATGCAGACAGTAAAGCTCCAGTTCTAATTTCACTCTCTCATTACATGTATTTCCTACGACTACCTTCTTTTCTCAACTCAGGTTTCAAAACCTTATGAGTTTACCTCTTCCATAGATACGTATCCCAAACACAAGGAGACATGTTCTTTTCTCTGAACAATTTTGTGAGTTCTTTCTTTCAACACACATTTGAAGATATTAAGAATTTCTAGTTGTAGAGACTTCTCTGGTGGTCCAGTATTTTAAGACTCTGTGCTTCCAATGGAGGAGGTGTAGGTTTAATCCCTGGATGGGGAACTAAGATCCTGCGTGGCTTGTGGTGAGACCAAAAAGAAAACAAATACTGTTTATAAGCATATTTTAGTTGCATAAACTAGCTAATCTGGGTAATTGTCATCCACAATGACTTAAAACCAGTTTTCCTCATCATAGCTTCTAGCAAAGATATATTACAGTGGATCAACAAACACTGATTGACTTCAGGGCCTCCAAAAAATGTTTTGCCCTCTTCTATGCACTCAAGTTCTATTAACAATTGTAGTTTTAGCTGAATATTGCAATCCACATATAAAATTCATACTTTAGAATATTCACTATCTAATTAGAATGCCTCCTCACTCCAACCAGTGGCATAAATGTCACACTTTTATATTTAATATGCCTATTTATTTTCTATGTGTGCACATACATAATTTTTTCTAATAAATTTGATATATTTCATGGTACAAAGTGTAACTATTTCTAATTAGTTTGATCAAAGATACCACAGTCAGTGCTGAGAAATGGAAATTATGTAATAAAAATTCTATTGCTTCTGACAGGAGGAAAAATGGTCATACATTGATTCAGTCCTCCCAGCCTTCTAGAAAAATATTTACATGTGACATATTTACAAGAGCACATAAATGTATATATAGTCATACTTTGTAATATTCCTAAAGGCCCTAAAGCAGAAGCAGCAAGACAGTTAGCTATTTCTACTGACTCTTTTATTGTTTGTGCCATTTATACACTGGTCTATTATGACTTTAACTCTTACACACTCTGCAAGGTTGAATGGGGCAAGCAGTGAAATGAACTGATCGTAAAGAGATCAAGTATTTCTCTCTTAGATTATCCTTTCATTCCAGAGTCTTAGATGTCAGAAGATAATAGGATATTCTTACTAAACCAAGATTCATTATATTCTTATAATGATATTTGTGAAGGATAAATTGTCATTTATTAAATATATAAATGTATGGAGAAGTTAGTAGAAAATGAACTGAACTCAGATCTATAGAGAAAAATCTGGAAATTACTGATTTGTTCCATAAATATATTTAGAAGGTACCACAACAAACTTACCGCCTAAGAAACAGAACGTAAAATAGTGAGACTTCCCTGGCAGTCCAGTGGTTAGAATTCTGTGCTCTCAATGCAAGGGGAATGGATTCAACCCCTGGTTGGGGAATTAAGATCCAGTAGGTAGCACAGAGCAGCCAAAACACTATATCACAAAGAATCATAGCACAACTTAGCAACTGAAAAACAACCCAGTACCTAGTAAAAAAAAAAAAAAAAATGGAATTGAACTCAGATAGCTCTGGCTGCAGAGGTTAGAATACTGGAATCATCTAATTCTCTTAGAAATTATTTGTTTGGACTGTCTCCTATTAAGGATTTCCAAGAGTTATCTTCTGCAACAATATATATATATATATATGTTTTATATATATATATGTTATGTTTATATATATATATGTGTGTATATATATATATATATATGTTTATGCTTCTTTGTGATTTCACGGACTACAGCACACCAAGCTTCCTGGTCCTTCACTATCTCTCAGAGTTTGCTCAAACTTATATCCATTGAGCCAGTAATACCATCCAACCATCTCATCCTCTGTCACTCCTTCTCCTCCTCCCTTCAGTCTTTCCCAGCATCAGGGGCTTTTCCAATGAGATAGTTTTTCACATCAGGTAGACAAAATATTGAAGCTTCAGCCTCAGTATCAATCCTTCCAATGAACACTCAGGGTTGATTTCCTTTAGAATCAACTGGTTTAATCTCCTTGCACTCTAAGGGACTCTCAAATGTCTTCTCCAGCACCGCAATTTGAAAGCACCAAATCTTTGGTGCTCAGTCTTTTTTATAATCGAACTTACATCCATACATTATTACTGGAAAAACCATAGCTTTGACTATACAGACTTTTGTTGGCAAAATCATGTCCCTGTTTTCCTTAATATGCTGTCTAAGTTTGTCATAGCTTTTCTTCCAAGGAGTAAGCATCTTTTAATTTCATAGCTGCCATCACTGTCCACAGTAATTTTGGAGCCCAAGAAAATAAACCCTGTCACTGTTTTCACTTTTTACCTATCTATTTGTCACGAAGTGATAGGACCAGATTCCATGATCTTAATTTTTTGAAAACTGAATTTTAAGCTAGCTTTTTTAATTCTCCTGTTTCAACCTCAACAAGAGGCTAATTCCTCTTTGCTTTCTGCTGTTAGAGTAGAATCATCTCCATATCTGAAGTTGTTGATATTTGTCCCAGCAATATTGATTCTAGCTTGCCATTTCACATGACATTCTTGCATATAAGTTAAATAAGCAGAGTGACAATATACAGCCTTGACCCACTCTTCTTCCAGTTTTGAACCAGTTCATTGTTTTGTGTCTGGTTCTAGCTGTGGCTTCTTGAACTGCATGCAGGTTTCTCAGGCAGCAGGTAAGGTGGTCTGGGTTTCCCATGTCTTAATTTTATGAGGTGTGTGCTGTATCTTAATTTCTTGTTTTGGAGACTATGCCAGGCACATGGAGGGTATTTCACAAGTAAAGACTTTACCTCTTCTTTTCCTCATATTTATTCACTTATTTTTTCATTTGATAATAATTAATAAGGATGAACTGAGTCTAAGGAGATAGGTACTCAGGAATCAAAACTTCTAATGTTATCTTTTCTTGTATGAAGCTTATAATCTACTAGTGAATAATTTATAAATTAATAATATAACTAAAAAATAAATATTAAGTTAAAAGTATATGCCAAGGAGAAGGAAGTAAAAGGTGCTATACAAGAGATCTAAGGCTGAGTTTTCATGGAAAACTTCCTTACAGCAGTGACATCTAAGGGAAAATAAGCATGAATGAGATCAACCAAGAGAAAAACATTTCAAGGCAGAACAAATCTTATGTGAAAGCTCTGGATCCTAAAGAACTTTGGTAGCTGTTAGGAACCCATAGAAATTCAGGATGAATAAAGCCAGAGAATGAAGGTGTG
>SJYC01147016.1:0-17925 GCA_006408675.1 Madoqua kirkii | reverse complement strand
ATTTACTCCTTGGAAGAAAAGTTATGACCAACCTAGACACCATATTAAAAAGCAGAGACATTACTTTTTCAACAAAGATCCGTCTAGTCAAGGCTATGGTTTTTCCAGTGGTCATGTATGGATGTGAGAGGGACTGTGAAGAAAGCTGAGTGCCGAAGAATTGATGCTTTTGAACTGTGTTGTTGGAGAAGAGTCTTGAGTGTCCCTTGGACTGCACGGAGATCCAACCAGACCATCCTAAAAGAGATCAGTCCTGGGTGTTCATTGGAAGGACTGATGTTGAAACTGAAGCTTCAGTACTTTGGCCACCTGATGCAAAAATCTGACTCATTTGAAAAACCCTGATTCTGGGAAAGACTGAGGGCAGGAGGAGAAAGGAACAAAAGAGGATGAGATGTTTGGATGTCATCACCAACTCAATGGATGTGAGTTTGGGTGAACTCCAGGAGCTGGTAATGAACTGGGAGGCCTGGAGTGCTGCAGTTCATAGGGTTTCAAAGAGTCGGACACAACTGAGTGACTGAAGTGAACTGAAGTGAAGAATCTTTTTAAAGGCTCAGAAACATCAAAGATGTTTTCTCACCTTCTCTCATCCCCCAAGGATAATCTCTCAGCCCTCCATTCCACACAAATCTATTTTGCTGTTCATCACCTTAGTGTTCTCCTGGTCTAATGAACAACTGTTACCCAAGGACCACCCTACATTCTTCTGTGTTGGATTCACTAATCCCTTATTCTTCCATTTTCTTGGTCTTGATTTATAGTTCTCTTGACTTGGTTTAGTGGTCTTAGTTTAAAAAAAAATCTCTTGGAAGTTTGAAAGCATTGTCTTCTGTTCTCTGTCCTCTTGGAATGCTCTTTCACATATGGGTCTATATAATCTAAACTAACATGTTCATTTTTAAAACCTATGTATTATTTCTAATTAGTCATGTTTTCCAGCATCTTTTTTCTAAACAGATGATTGATCTTCTTTTGTGCCTATGAAGATATTGATTATAGGATATTTTGTTTCTCTTCCTGATTCTTGTTTCTTTCTCTTTTTTTTTTTTTTCTCTATCTTTTTTAGGTGGTCGCTAGTGGTAAAGAATCCACCTGCCAGTACAGGAGATATAAGAGATGTGGTTTCAATCCCTGGGTTGGGAAGATCTCGTAGAAGAGGAAATGGCAACCTACTCCAGTATTCTTTCTTGGAGAATTCCATAGACAGAGGAGCTTGGTGGGCTACAGTCCATGGGGTCACAAAGATCTGGACCTGACTGAAGTAACTTAGCACACATCTTCATATTGGAGGATTTTTTTAAATGCCAGCCTCTCTTGACTCTCCAGTCATATATAAAATGTTGATTGAAAGTCATGTGGGCATGAAAATCTTTACCACCTTTTGGGGCTTCACTGTTGGAATATTAGGCAGAAAACTGAATTTTGTTGGTTTTACTGACAATTGTCAGTTTCTCTACCCACTGAGCTACCGAGGACTTCCCTCATAGCTCAGTCAGTAAAGAATCTGCCTGCAGTGCAGGAGATCCAGGTTACATTCCTGGGCTGGGAAGATCCACTGCAGAAAGAAATGGCAACCCACTCCAGTGTTCTGGCCTGGAGAATCCCATGGAGAGAGGAGCCTAGCAGGCTTTACAGTCCATGAGGTCCCAAGAGTCGGACATGACTTAATGATTAAACCACAACGCCAGTTTCTCTAGAGGAAGCCTCCAGTCTTCTGCCTGGAGCATTTTCACCTGTCTCATGAGAGATGGGTGGAAAATGTGGCTGGGTTTCCCTACACCCAGTGTTCACCTGACTCCCCCTTCCATCTTCATTCCCACATCTTACCCACAACTTCTCCTGTGTCTAGTGGACCAGAGACCTTTAGATCTAACTTGTCCACAATGGATGCCACCTGTCTTCTCATAAGAGGGATAATCATTTGACTGTGCTTGGGTAGACCTGTCAAACAACTTACTGTTTTAGCCATTGTAATCAGAAGCACTTTCTATGGTACTGAAGCTTCCATTTTGAAGTCTTTATTGAATCCTTATGTGCAATTATCATACTTTTCATTGCCATCTTGTGTTGTTGGTTCCCTCTCTTCTAATTTTCCATCATTTTTCCATCTTCCAGTATTGTGTTATATCCTGTTCATTACTATTCTTCCCTGCCATTCAGTTTCATCTTGTAAATTTATGAATTTTTATGCTACTGTCATTTCCTATGTTTAGTCAGAAATCTAATTTAGTAATTTAATTTTTTTCTAACCCAACACACTGGAGAACAAAATTCTATCAATCACAGTGGCACACTTACAGAAGATTTTTCAAAACAGAATGAAGAGAAGGGCATTACAGAATAACAGAGAGCATGCATAGCTGACCTCTCCAGAGCAGGTTTGCATACTGAGGAGTTCAACACAGACTCAAACATTATATGTGATTTTTCATGTACCACCATAGGCAATTTCAAAGGCTCTACTTGAGGGGGGAAACCTGGGCTCCCTACACCAGTCTTAGTGCATGATTAATGCATGATAGTCTGTAAGGGGAGTTATAGTCAAGGAATAAGACCCTAGGAACCTGCATTCCAAAGCTTCTTTATTTTGAAAAACAGTGAAAGTACTAGTTGCTCAGTCCTGTCTGACTCTTTGCAACCCCATAGCCCTCCAGGATCCTCTGTTCTTGAAATTCTCCAGGCAAGAATACTAGAGTGGGTTGCTATTCCCTTCTTTTGGGTAGTAGGCAAATGCCTTCCTTAAGTGCCTCTGCTAAAGGCTTCCTAAGGAAGTGGGAAGGCAGAGGGGAACTTGATGATGTTTTTCCTCACTCCAACTCAGAACTCAGTACTTTTCCATTTCTGGCTCTTTCCTTTGGCTCTGCCCCCAGCCCCAGGGACCGGACAGTAAAACTATTGTTCCAGGTCTCATCAACAGTGAGGCAAACCACATCTGTGTTGATCCACTACACTGTTCTTTGGGGGAAAATGTAACAGGATAGTTAGTACTTCCTGTGGCTTAGCTTCTTGCTTCTACTATCATGGTAAATGATTAAAGTCTTGACTGTTAGTTCCAATTTGGCTTTTGCTTAAATGGTTACTCCATGTCTGGCATTTCAGCTGTCGTCAGCTTAGCTGAGCTCCTCACATATACTCCTTCTTCCCTAGATTGCCAGTTTTAAATCCTGACCTGACCGGCACAGATGCCAACACAAAGTACAGAGCACTAAGGCTTTATAAAAATTATTTAACCTCCTTCAGCCTCAGATTTCTCATCTTAAAGTGAGAAAAATATCCTTCCCCTCTTCCAGCTTTGGAAGGATTCAATGAGATGACTCATGTAAGATTTTAGAGGCTTCAATCACACAGTAAATGCTAGTCAATGTTAATGATAATATTGAAGATGAAGATAATGATGGTTTAGATTGTTCAACATCATATTCCTTTAAAATGTACCCAATTTTATCCGTAGAGGAGTTGGAATCAAGTGTCTAATTCATTTTCTCTCACTAAGAAATTAAACATCCAAGTTTAAATAATGATGAGCAGGGAGTTTGAGAAGAGTAAATAATTTGATCCTTCAATCCTCAATTGAAATTTTATTTGAATTTTAATGAAAGGATGCATTGGCTCAATTTGTAAACCAAGTCTCCAATACTAAGGGAGTACCTTGCAATTCATCTCAGGCAGGCATCATTGCAGTCTCAGTGTTCCATTTATTTTGTGTTCTATGAAATGTTTTCAAGATTTCTTGTTTTCATTATGGGTTTTTACTAAGATCTGTGCTGTCTTAAAAATGATCCTTGTTTTCCTCCTCTATGGCAATAATCATTTTTAGTAATCACAGACTCACTCCTCCATGTCAAGAGGGTAGAGTAGAAACATGTGGCAGAGATATCTTGATAGCTGGAAATCATTTCCCCTTCTGGCTTGTCCACGTCCTCAGCCTTCTTATAAGGCATTGGCCCCAAAGCTAGTACTTTTTCAAACGAATACCCCAGTATATTACCATAAATAAATGCAAATACTTACCAGATGTATTTGGGTGTTGCAAGCATTGTAACCAACTAAGTCAGTAAACAGAGAAAACATGCATGCTATTTATAAATCTGCAGGAAGTAGATTTAGAGAAAGTAAGATTTCAATATTTGTTCATTCATTTTATCCATTTATCAATAGTTACCGTGTGTTTTCTATATGCCAGGCAGCTAGGAACTTGATAACTACCATATAACACCTCTGGAAGGAGAAATTGTCAATTTATGTCTGACTGAGCCTCTTAAGTAAACAATTTCATTGGTATTGATTATCATATCTCTTTTAGAATGCTATCCATTCCACACAAGTCTCACCTTGTGTGTGTATGATGTTTTAATTTAATTTCATTGAACTGATATCTTCCTTGGGGGAACACATAGTCATTTGAACCAAAGTGTAAACCAACCACCTCGAAAGCACCTGGTTAAATGTGCATAGGAATAGAAAATTATCACTGATTCTTTGTGATAAAATAGTAATTTGCCAGATTATTGTAGTACTTATGGAGGCTCCTTGGGAATATTTATTAAATTATCAATGCATTCCATGAGAAGATAAAAAGAAGTGGGATACAGTGATAACAAGGTATTTTATCCTTTGATAGATTTAAGGAAATATGAAAATCATATAAAAAGTGAATAATAATAGAAACATAATTTTTTGTTTATTTTAAGTTCCATAAGACGTGACCACTATAGATGAAAATATAGGTCTTAAGATGCATTAGTGGGAGCATTGGGTCCAGTAAGATGGACTCATTTTGTGAAGTTCAGTTGAGTGGCTCAGTCATGTCTGACTTTTTGTGACCCCATGAATTGCAGCATGCCAGGCCTCCCTGTCAATCACCAACTCAAGTCCATTGAGTCGGGGATGCCATCTAGCCACCTCATCCTGTGTTGTCCCCTTCTTCACTTGCCCCCATCCCTCCCAGAATTAGGATCTTTTCCAATGAGTCAACTCTTTGCATGAAGTGGCAAAAGTATTGAAGTTTCATCTTCAACATCAGTCTTTCCAATAAACATCCAGGACTGATCTCCTTTAGGATGGACTGTTTGGATCTCTCTGCAGTCCAAGGGATTCTCAGGGGTCTTCTCCAACACCAAAGTTCAAAAGCATCAGTTTTTTGGTGCTCAGCTTTCTTTATAGTCCAACTCTCACATTCATACATGACCACTGGAAAAGCCATAGCCTTGACTAGACGGACCTTTGTTCGCAAACTAATGTCTCTGCTTTTGAAAATGCTGTCTAGGTTGGTCATAACTTTCCTTCCAAGGAGTAAGCATTTTTTAATTTCATGACTACAATCACCATATGCAGTGATTTTAGAGCCCCAAAAAATAAAGTCTGACACTGTTTCCACAGTTTAACCATCTATTTGCCATGAAGTGAGGGACTGGATGCCATGATCTTTGTTTTCTGAACGTTGAGCTTTAAGCCAACTTTTTCAGTCTCTTCCTTCACTTTCATTAGAAGGCTCTTTAGTTCTTCTTCACTTTCTGCCATGAGGGTGGTGTCATCTGCATATCTGAGGTTATTGATATTTCTCCCAGCAGTCTTGATTCCAGCTTGTGCCTCTTCCAGCCCAGCATTTCTTATGATGTACTCTGCATATAAGTTAAAAAAGCAAGGTAACAATATACAGCCTTGAATACTCCTTTGCTATTTGCGACAAGTCTGTTGTTCCATGTCTAGCTCTAACTGTTGCTTCCTGACCTGCATGCAGATTTCACAAGAGACAGGTCAGATGGTCTGGTATTTTTAAGAATTTCCCACAGTTTGTTGTGATCCACACAGTCAAAGGCTTTGGCATAGTCAATAAAGCAGAAATAGATGTTTTTCTTGAACTCTCTTGCTTTATCTATGATCCAGCAAATGTTGGCAATTTGATCTTTGGTCCTCTGCCTTTTATAAAACCAGCTTGAACATCTGGAAGTTCACCATTCACATATTGCTGAGGCCTGGCTGGGAGAATTTTGAGCATTACTTTACTAGCGTGTAGGATGAATGCAATTGTGTGGTAGTTCAAGTCTTCTTTGGCACTGTCTTTTTTTGAGATTGGAATGAAAACTGACCTTTTCCAGTCCTGTGGCCACTGCCGAGTTTTCCAAAGTTGCTGGCATTTTGAGTGCAGCACTTTCATAGCATCATGTTTCAGGATTTGGAATAGCTCAACTGGAATTTCACCACCTCTACTAGCTTTCTTCATAGTGATGCTTTCTGAGGCCCACTTGACTTCACATTCCAGGATATCTGGCTCTAGATGAGTGATCACACAATTGTGATTATCTGGGCCATGAAGATTTTTTTGTACAGTTCTTCTGTGTATTCTTACCATCTCTTCTTAATATCTTCTGCTTTTGTTAGGTCCATACAATTTCTGCCCTTTTTTGAGCCCAATTTTGTATGAAGTGTTCCCTTGGTATCTTTAATTGTCTTGAACAAATCTCTAGACTTTCCCATTCTGTTGTTTTCCTCTATTTCTTTGCATTGATTACTGAGAAAGGCTTTTTTATCTCTTCTTGTTTTTCTTTGGAATGCTTCTTCAGATGCTTATATATTTCCTTTTCTCCTTTGCTTTTCACTTCTCTTCTTTTCACAGCTATTTGTAAGGTCTCCTCAGATAGCTATTTTGCTTTTTTGCATTTCTTTTCCATGGGGATGGTCTTGATCCCTGTCTCCTGTACAATGTCACAAACCTTCTTCCATAGTTCATCAGGCACTCTATCTATCAAATCTAGACCCTTAAATCTATTTCTCATTTCCACTGTATAATCATAAGGGATTTGATTTAGGTCATATCTGAATGGTCTAGTGGTTTTCTCCACTTTCTTCAATTTAAGTCTCAATTTTGCAATAAGGAGTTCATGATCTGAGAAACAGTCAGCTCTCGGTCTTGTTTTTGCTGGTTATATAGAGCTTCTCCATCTTTGGCTGCATAGAATACAATCAATCTGATTTTGGTATTGACCATCTGGTGATGTCCATTGTAGTCTTTTCTTGTGTTGTTGGAAGAGGGTGTTTGCAATGACCAGTGTGCTCTCTTGTCAAAACTCTATTAAACTTTGCCCTGCTTCATTCCATAATCCAAGGCGAAATTTCCCTGTTGCCCCAAGTGTTTCTTGACTTCCTACTTCTGCATTCCAGTCCCCTATAATGAAAGGACATCTTTTTCGGATGTTAGTTCTAAAAGGTCTTGTAGGTCTTCATAGAACCGTTCAACTTCAGCTTCTTCAACATTACTGATTGAGTCATAGGTTTGGATTACCATGATATTGAAAGGTTTGCCTTGGAAATGAACAGAGATCATTCTGTCATTTTTGAAATTACATCCAAGTACTGAATTTTGGACTCTTTTGTTGACCATGATGGTTACTCCATTTCTTCTAAGGGATTCCTGCCTGCAGTAGTAGATATAATGATCATCTGAGTTAAATTCACCCATTCCAGTCCATTTTAGTTCGCTGATTCCTAGAATGCTGACGTTCACTTGTCATCTCCTGTTTGACCGCTTCCAATCAGCCTTGATTCATAGGCCTAACATCCAAGTTCCTATGCAATATTGCTCTTTACAGCTTCGGATCTTGCTATCCCCAGTCACATTTTGTGAAGAGTGACTAGAATTATGAGAGTTTGGAATCCTCCTGGTAAACAATTCAGAGAACTATCAGTATATATCTGGTGAAAATTAGCAGACAGTAGGGAATACTTGAGCATTTTTCACTCATAACATACATTGTTTTACTCTTATTTGAGGTGTTTGAAGTATGTCTAGGCAATCCAGAAAGCAAACATCAATCTACAAGCATGAACTAAATTTCTCTTGTGTGCTATACCAAGTCACTTCAGTCATTTTCAACTCTTTGTGACCCTAATACCATAGCCATACCGTAGCCACCAGACTCCTCTGTCCATGGGAATAATCCAGGTAAGAATACTGAAGTGGATTGCCATTCCCTCCTCCAGGGCATCTCCCAGTTCTAGGGGTGGAACCCCTGTCTCATATATGCTGCATTGACAGGCAGGTTCTTTACTGCCAGTGCCACCTGGGTAGCCCCAAATTTCACTTCATTTTTTATCAATAAAAATAGGAAAATAAAAACTAATAGTGGGAAGTAGACAGGGAATATGTTAAGATTAGCTTTTATAAGATATGAAAATTCCTGTGTTTCTTCAAGATGCTTAGTTCCAGTTGGAAATGATACAATTCAAGTCTATGTACTCTAAAGAAAAGTATGTTCTAAAATGGCAATTGATGTAAATCCTAAATCCATCATTGGTGTATCAGTTTGGAACTACAAAAGATGATCACAATTCTTGCTTTATTTAAAAGGTTTTGGCATATGCTCTTGGCTGATAAACTGAAACCCCAAATTTCATTTGTGACACCAGATGGGCTTTATGAGTTAAATGGCTTACCCTTTGTACTAAGGAATTCACATCTCCTTCCTAAGATTGGCTCATGATTTATTAATGGATTAGGGTCACTCAATACTGATGACACACAGTTAAACAGCCAGATTATTTCAAATAAACACCTGGAACCTCTTGACTTGATATTAACATTAGTCACAAAGTTTGTCTTAGGCTGAAGCTTATTACATGGCAATGTGGCCATTCACAGATGTGTCATTTGTGATGTAAAGTGAGAAAAGAAATACACACAATTGTCAAATATGATTAATAGAGCCTTGGAAAATCTTCAAGCAAAGTAGCAGGTCAGAAAAATTCACTCAATAGTACTTATTGAATAGTATTTTATTAAAATAAAATAAAACCAAAATAAGAAAAATTTAAACCATATTTATTAAATTCTAATCTGTACCAGAAAGAGTAGTAGGGGGTTAGTATCATCTCTTGCTCACATCACAGTCAGTTCATCATGTAATTTCTAACTATTGGAAAATCTGAAACCCTTAATGTGGCCTTAGGAAAGGAAAGACTTGCTGCTTTTCTGATAATCTACATGGTCCTGGGACTGTTGTCTTGCTCTATCCCTTAAGTCAGTGTTGTCAAATCCTGCTCAACCACCAAATAAATTGCTGCTTGCTTTCTCTGCAGTGTCAGTGTGCCCTGGAACAAATGTCTATTATCTGCTAAGCATCTCTAAGCTCCTGACAATTTCCCCTAGTACAGCAGCAACATCTATCATCCAGGAACCACTCTCCATCATCTTATAAAGGCCTGGCATGAGGCAAAATGTCAGAAGCTGCATGCTGCCTCTAAGCCAGACCACAATAGAAGTTGTTCTATCCACAAGAAGCCAGCCCAAACAAAATTGTTCACCAAGCAAGGCTCTTATCAAAATATCTGGACCCATTTTACATTGTAACACATTTCTTTTTCTTTAATATCAACCTCATCCTAGATATCTCCATAAGTATTAGCCCCTTAATGTAGAAAAACTCTAAATTCTATAGATTTTAATCTACGTAATAGTTGCTCTCCTCTTCATCTCCCTCATAGCTTCGATGTAAAGAATGTACCTGCAATGCAGGAGACCCACGTTCAATCCCTGGGTCAGGAAGATCCCCTGGAGGAGGACATGGTAACCCATTCGAGTATTTTTTCCTGAAGAGTTCCATGGACAGATGAACCTGCTCAGTAACAGTACATGGGGTCCCAAAGAGTAAGACATGACTAACACTCACACTTTCACTTTTCATCTCCATACCAGCTACATTCCCTTATGTGTCTAATATTTCTGGAAAAATACATGTCTGCATATTTTCATCAAGGTTCACATAGAACTTTCCTAAGGCCAAGCTTAAAATGTGTTTGCATGGAACCTAGTAGGTACTCCACAAATAACAAATAAGTAATAATCGTATTTTGACCTTTAAATTTCAATATTTCCTCACCTAGTTTTTCTTGTTTTGCTAGTCACTGACCCTGCCACCAATAATTACTTTCATTTCTTCTTCATTCTATTTGTCATATTTGACAGCAGAACAATTAAGTGTCATAAAAATGAAATAAGAAATCACATTTCTTCTCAGTTCAGTTCAGTCACTCAGTTGTGTCCAGCTCTTGCAACCCCATGAACCGCAGCACGACAGGCCTCACTGTCCATCACCAATTCCTGGAGTTTATCCAAATTCATATCAATAGAGCTGGTGATACCATCTAACAATATCATCCTCTGTTGTCCCCTTTTCCTCCTGCCCTCAATCTTTTCCAGCATCAGGGTCTTTTCAAATGAGTCAGCTCTTTGCATCAAGTGACCAAAGTTCTGAAGCTTCAGCTTCATCAAAAGTCCTTCCAATGAACACCCAGGACTGATTTTCTTTAGGATGGACTGGTTGGATCTCTCTGCAGCCCAAAGGACTCTTAAGAGGCTTTTCCAACACCATAGTTCAAAAGCATCAATTATTCGGCACTCAGCTTTCTTCACATTCCAACTCTCACATCCACACATGACCACTGGAAAAACCATAGCCTTGACTAGATGGACCTCGGCAAAGTAATGTCTCTGCTTTTGGAAATGCTCCTTCCAAGGAGTAAGCATCTTTTAGTTTCATGGCTGCAATCACCATCTGCAGTGATTTGGGAGCCCACCAAAATAAAGTCTGACACTGTTTCCACAGTTTCACCATCTATTTGCCATGAAGTGATGGGACTGATGCTATAATCTTCATTTTCTGAATGTTGAGCTTTAAGTCAACTTTTTCACTCTTCTCCTTCACTTTCATCAAGAGGCTCTTTAGTTCCTCTTCACTTTCTGCCATAAGGGTGGTGTCATCTGCATATCTGAGGTTATTGATATTTCTCCCAGCAGTCTTGATTCCAGCTTGTGCTTCTTCCACCCCAGTATTTCTCATGATGTACTGTGCATAGAAGTTAAATAAGCAGGATGACAATATACAGCCTTCATGTACTCCTCTTCCTGTTTGCAACCAGTCTGTTGTTCCATGTCCAGTTTTAACTGTTGCTTCCTGATCTGCATACAGGTTTCTCAAGAGGCAGATCAGGTGGTCTAGTATTCCCATCTCTTTCAGAATTTTTCACAGTTTATTGTGAACCAGGCAGTCAAGGATTTAGCACAGTCAATAAAGCCAAAATAGATGTTTTTCTAGAATTCTCTTGCTTTTTCCATGATACAGTGGATGTTGGAAATTTGATCACTGGTTTCTCAGCTTTCTATAAAACCAACTTGAACATCTGGAAGTTCACCTTTCACGTATTGCTGAAACCTGGCTTGGAGAATTTTGAGCATTACTTTACTAGCATGTGAGATGAGTGCAATTTTGCCGTAGTTAGAGCATTCTTTGGCATTGCTTTTCTTGGGGATTGGAATGAAAACTGACCTTTTCCAGTGTTGTGGCCACTGCTGAGTTTTCTAAATTGGCTGGCATTTTGAGTGCAGCACTTTCACAATATCATCTTTCAGGATTTGAAATAGCTCCACTGGAATTCCATCACCTCCACTAGCATTGTTCGTAATGATGCTTTATAAGGCCCACTTTACCTCACATTCCAGGATGTCTGGCTCTAGCTGAGTGATCACACCATCGTGAGTATCTCAGTCATGAAGATTTTTTTTGCACAGTTTTTCTGTGTATTCTTACCACCTCTTCTTAATATCTTCTGCTTCTGTTAGGTCCATATTGTTTCTGTCCTTTTTTGAGTCCATCTTTGCATGAAATGTTCCCTTGGTATCTCTAATTTTCTTGAGGCGATCTCTAGTCTTTCCCATTCTATTGTTTTCTTCTATTAGTTTGCATTGCTCACTGAGGAAGGCTTTTTTTTTTAATTACTTTAAGTGATAAAATTATTTTACTTTATTTTTATTATTTTTATTATTTTTATTTTATTTTATTTTATTTTTGTTTAATGCTTATTCCATTTCACAGTACTGTATTGGTTCTGCCATACATTGACATGATTCAGCCACAGGTGTAGACGATCTCCCCATGTTAAAGCCCCCTCCCACCTCCCTTCCCTGCTCATCCCCCCGGTTCATCCCATACACCGGCCCCAAGCATCCTGTATCCTGTATTGAACATAGACTGGTGCTTCATCTCCTATATGATTGTATACATGTTTCGTTGTCATTCTCCCATGAGGAAGGCTTTCTTATCTCTCCTTTCTATTCTTTGGAAATCTGCATTCAAATGGTCATATCTTTCCTTTTCTTCTTTGCTTTTCACTTTTCTTCTTTTCACAGCTATTTTTAAGACCTCCCCAGACAGCCATTTTGCATTTTTCCATTTCTATTTCTTGGGGATTTTCTTGATCCCTATCTCCTGTGCAATGTCACGAACCTCCATCCATAGTTCATCAAACTGTCTATCAGATCTAGTCCCTTAAATCTATTTCTCACTTCCACTGTATAATTGTTAGGGATTTGCTTTAGGTCATACCTGAATGGTCTACTGGTTTTCCTCACTTTCTTCAATTTAAGTTTGATTTTGGCAATAAGGAGTTGATGATCTGAGCCACAGTCAACTCCCGGTATTGTTTTTGCTGACTCTGTAGAGTTTCTCCATCTTTGGCGGCAAAGAATATAGTCAATCTGATTTCAGTGTTGACCATCTGTTGATCTCCATATATAGAGTCTTCTCTTGAGTTTTTTGAAGAGGGTGTTTCTCCCCAAGTGATGCTGAATAAAAAGCTCTTTCCAAATCATACTTCCTCAAAGAATAGTGAAGAGAATATATAAGGTAAAACTTCTAAATATTCAATTTGCTACTAATAGTTTAGGATAGATTTTGAAATATATTCTATTTCTTAGTGCCTCAAAACTTCCTTTCTATTCTTTAAGCATGAGAACAGAAATTCAGTTCCCTTCCTCTTTGTTTGCTCCATAGCAGCTGTCCAGGGGCTTTGGCATCATGTGTGTTTAAGGAAAACTTATTGACTCAATTATCAGTAGATATGAAATGTTTGCCTCTGCTTCAGGCTTAGCCGATTCTCATATTTACATTCTTGAAGAAAAGAACATGAGCTGATATCAATAAATCTATAATTTTAAAAGCATATTGGCATTGCTCTAGAAATTATTCAACTTTACCAATTCTACATGTCCACACTCATATTTATAGCTTCTATGCTTGTCTGTACATCATCTTTAACATCTATGTTTGGGGCCAGGAATGTAAATAGAATTGTTTTAGTCAGTGATCTATCCTACTCAAGAACATGACTTTAAAAACACATCTCTCCTCCTTTCTCTTTTGCAAAATACGTATCCTTCTAAAGGCATTTTACCCAGCAGGGAGCCTTCATCCCTCCCAATTCCTTTGTCTTATGGATTACTTCAGGGACTTACTACACCCTTGGAAGGAGAATTTTGCCTTGAACAGGGGAGTTCAATGAGATGATTCTTGACATTAGCAAAGACAATCTCATCTACAAACATGAGAAAGAATAGACTCTACAAATAAAAGTGGCAGGAAAGACACTGAGAAATGAATCCTCACCAAAGAGAGAGAGAAAAAAGGGGAGGAATATTGTGGGAGAAGGGTAGAGGAAGAAAGAGAGAGAATAATAGAGCATGAAGTGAACAAAAACTATCAGTGCTCACAATGAAACAGAAATGTCCAAGTGTCCACAATGCAACAACACAGGAACCTGGGACCAAAAGAATGAAGACAGGGGTAAAGCAATGAATCAGTTAGTTTCAGTAACATGAACTCTACTACCCAGAATACAACTTTTCCCTGGAAGTTCGAAAGTAATGTATAAAGTTCCTAATGCTCAACACATGTAGATACAATTCCATAATAGGAAATAACTCTCAGTATAAAAATCTTTAAAGGTCATGAGCAAGCAAATCCTCTTCTAAGTGAGGAAGGGTGGTGAAAAATGACCAACAGACACATGAAAATATAATTTAAAAGTTTTAGAAATCAAAGAAAGAAATTTAAAATTCTATATAATTGTTCATTCACAACATCATTTTGAAAAGAGAGATAATAACACATTTTAAATTCCTCTTTCATATCCAAATGGTGGTAGTGTTTAAAAAAAGCAAAATCTACTTTCAATGAAAGAAAAACTCCTTAACGTTAGCGATTTTAAATAGATTTTCACTGATGAGTCTGAAAGTAATTCTAACTAGCATAATGAACTTTTGGAGGAAAGTTCCTTTAAGTGAGTTGTAGAATTTGCTCATGCTATTCCCCAGTTCTCTGCCTTGGTTCTGGGGCAAATTTCAGCTCCCTGGCCTTTCAGTTGACCTTTCAGTCTTTGGGAAATTAGAATGCTGGATCCTATCTGTAGTTTTTGTTGTTGCTGTTGTGTGTGTGTGTATGTGTGTGTGTGTGTGTGTGTGTGTGTGTGTATGTGTGTGTGTATTTTTCAGTCTAATTCTACCTCTATCACTTCCTTTCTTACTCTTCCTCAAGCAGTAACTTGCTATGTTCAAAGTTACTATCCTTTAAAGGCATATTCTCTTTGATTCTTTTTTTTTTCTTTTTTGTTTAATGCTTTATTCTATTTTACAGTACTGTATTGGTTCTGCCCTACATTGACATGAATCAGCCACAGGTGTACACTTTGATTCTTTTTGTTTCAATAAATGTGCTAATAATGATAGATAAGTCTTACTTTGTACTTTGTGCAAGACACTATTCTAAATGGGCACATACAATAACTCCTTTAATCAGCACAAAAATTTTATAGGGCAACAAATTTGAGGTTCATCAGGTCACAAAGAGTCAGACACCACTGAGCACACACAACAAAAGAAAACAGAGGAGGGGGAGGGGTTTGGTCTTATAGAGGTGGATCAGGACACAAATATTTTTGCTTGATTTTGTGCTAGGCTCTCTGATGGAGTGAAATAAAAACAAAAACAGCAAGTCAGATAAGAAAAACCTTTAGCTCTCTTCCCATTCTAGAACTGTATCTGATAATGCCCCATCTCAAAACTTAACTGAACAAAGAAGATAACTTGATTGATTCAATCCCAGGGCATTTCTTTTATAAAGAATTGAGGCTACATTCTTTGAATTTATGTTTTGCCAAACAGTCTTGCATTGGAGATCACTAAATATTTTTCAGTATATTGCAAATACATATATTCTCATGCTCTTTGTTCTTTTTTTTTTCCTTTATGCACTTTGATTTCTCTCAACTGAAGAGGGGCTAGGGTAATTAATAGGGTAATCATAAAGACCCTGACTGTAATTCCATCAAAATATCACCAAAATTCCATTTTGTTCTCATCAAAGGATTTTGTACAATTATGCAACTTATTGTGAAATCTACTTCTGACCATATTCCAACTAGCTGGATATTCTTACGATAGGTCCCATAAGGTAGTCCTTGTCTTTCCCTTTTTCTTGACCCTTGGACCTAGTGAGTTAGCATACAGTGAACAATCAAGTTTAGCAAACAGAAAATGAAAGCACTTTTGAAAAGCAAATACTCAAATGAGAACCTGGAGGGGAGAGAAGCCCCAAATTGAAGAGAGTTTAGGACAGAGGCATTTCGTCATTTTTATAAAGGATGGTCCATAAAAGGCCTGTAATACTTATCCACTTCAAGCAAATCCAATATTTTTAAATATGTAAAACATCTTTACTGGCTTATGACATCATGTCTAAGACACAGAACTGTATCTGGCCAGGCTGCAGCCCACATCATCTGAGTGATGATGTCTTTGTAGTTTCACATATTTTTCAAACAAGACATTCAATTAGTGCTCATTATGATGGAAAGAAAGTCTTGGCAGTTTATCCATCCTCCCTATGCAGCCTCCAAGCAGTCACAGAGATTTCTGGAAATCTCCCCTGCACAAAGTCATGCAAAGACATGAGCTTGTTACTGAGCCTTTGCAGTCATACTGGATAAATATAGGGGAAGAAAATATTCTGGTCCCAAAAAACACAAGTTACAGATGGCCCTGTCACATAGCTGTGGCCAACACATCTTTCAGATCTCAGGAGAACATAAACAATAGCAGATAACTGGTTGATAACAGCCAAAAAGAGGTGACTCCCTCCCCTATCATTTAACTTCCTATTAGTAGAGGATTTTAGAATGAAACAATCATGAAAATAAGTACTATATACTTAAGATCTACACAGTGCTAGGCAATGTGGTATATGCTTTGTGTATCTATATAAATGTGACAGATGGTAAGGCTAGCCCCATACATTCTTGAACACTCCCTGAGGAAGAATGAAAAAAGAAACAAAACTGAACTTGTTATGGGGAAATCTGAATTTACCATGAAATGCTCCTCATGGGATGATATTTAAAATAAAGAATTTCAGGAACATTAAATTAGAATGAATTTCAAAAAACTAAACAGGACTAAAGTCCTGTTGTGTAAGATTACCTTTTGTTGCTGCTGTTTGAGCAAGTGTACCACACAATATCCTTACAAAGTTTCCTCCAAAGCAAATAGATACATCCATTGCCATCATTGTTGAGAAGGTCAGTCCAGTGGTAAGAAGTAAATACGGAAGACAAAGATTAAAAATGGAGACGTTTCATCAAATTCCCTTGGATATCTTTGACCATTTTGTGACTCTATGCCTCTTCTGCTTCAAATTAACCCCATTTGTGACTTCCTGTTTATCGTTTCCCTCAGCTATTAGAACTGGAAGTGCCTGCAAACTTTTGTGCCCCTAGAGCTGCCAGCAGCCAAACGACTAATTAAAATTGAGTATGAATGCCCAGATCTTTGCCTCAAATTGATACAAATTCTAAGGTGTAATTTACTCTTCAGGGCTCCTTGTAGTGAAAGCTGATGCTGGGATTTTGCGAGTAATTGCATCCTTGCTTGACTTCCTCCCTTCCTTCTCCTTCACTGTCTTACAAATTTCTCCTGGGAACAATTCTATAACAAATCATTGGCATGTGACTCCTCATCTCAAGGTCTTACTTTAGAGCACATGAAAAGTAACAAGTAGTATAAGGTATAAATCTCATCCAGTTTCTTTTTAAATCATAGACTTAATTTTACTGAGATTCTCAAATATGGAATTGTATATAACAGTTTCAGAATGTGTGTGGAGGTTAACCATGAAAGGACAACAAGATAAGAAAGGTAAAAATGCCCTTGAACCCATAGAGAGGATTGAAAAAAAAAAGGGAGAGAATTAACCCAGGGAAGATCATGTAAATCCATCTTCTCCTATATAAAAGTTTAAGGTACTCTATTGCATTTACTTTGCACTTTATTAGATCTCTCAATAAAATCTTGTCAAAACTTAAACATGCTGTCTCACAGTGGTATCACTACCTTTCAACAAAGACCATCAGAAGTATGCATGTGCATGCTAAGTTGTTTCAGTCATGTCTGACCCTTTGCAACCCCATGGACTGTAGCCTGCCAGGCTCCTCTGTCCATGGGATTTCCCAATAAAGAATACTGGAATGGGTTTCCATTCCTTCTCTAGGGGACATTCCCAATCCAAAGATCAAACTCATGTCTCTTGCACCTGCAAGTCAGTTCTTTACCTCTAGAGCCATCAGCTAGTTAAACTGAAGATGCAGGTAGATGGGCCCCCAGGGTAAAGCAGTGGGAAATTCATTCCTTGTGGAAAGAAACTCCAAGATGAGAATAGCAGGACAATTACTCTTGCACCTGCAAGTCAGTTCTTTACCTCTAGAGCCATCAGCTAGTTAAACTGAAGATGCAGGTAGATGGGCCCCCAGGGTAAAGCAGTGGGAAATTCATTCCTTGTGGAAAGAAACTCCAAGATGAGAATAGCAGGACAATTAAGGAAAAAGGCTAGGTCCTGCCCAGACCACATATTTCTAATTTTTGAAGTCAGGAGACTTTCTCTACCACACATGCACAAAAAGGATTCTTGGACATCAAAGGCAATTCTGTTAACTACTTTGCCAACCAAGGTCCGTCTAGTCAAGGCTATAGTTTATCCAGTGGTCGTGTATGGATGTGAGAGTTAGACTATGAAGAAAGCTGAGTGCTGAAGAATTGATGCTTTT
>SJYC01147014.1:0-33542 GCA_006408675.1 Madoqua kirkii | reverse complement strand
GGGAGAGCGAAAGACACACACCATGAAAAACCATAGATTGTCTCAGAAAGAGGTATTAGATAGACCCTATTCTAGAATAGTGCATGAGAAAATTTCCAGATATTCAAGCTGGATTTAGAAAAGGCAGAAGAACCAGAGATCAAATTGCCAACATTCCTTGGATCATCAAAAAAGCAAGAGAATTCCAGAAAAACATCTACTTCTTCTGCATTGACTATGCTGAAGCCTTTGACTGTGTGGATCACAACAAGCTGTGGAAAAGTCTTTAAGAGATAGGAATACCAGACCACCTTAACTGCCTCCTGAGAAACCTGTATGCAGGTCAAGAAGCAAGGAAAAATGGACTGGTTCAAATTTGGGAAAAAAGTATATCAAGTCTACATATTGTCACCCTGCTTATTTAACTTATATATGGATTACATCATGTGAAATGCCATGTTCAAGGAAGAACAAGCTGGAATCAAGACTGCCGGGAGAAACATCCATGCAGATGACACCACCCTTATGGCAGAAAGTGAAGAGGAACTAAAGAGCCTCTTGATGAAGGTAAAAGAGGAGAGTGAAAAAGCTGGCTTAAAAATCAACATTCAAAAAATGAAGATCATGGAAATTGGCCCCATCACTTCATGGCAAATAGATGGGGAAACAATGAAAACAGTGACAGACTTTATTTTCTTGGGCTCCAAAATCACTTGTGATGGTGACTGCAGCCATGAAATTAAGACACTTGCTCCTTGGAAGAAAAGCTATGACAAACCTAAACTGTGTATTAAAAAGCAGACACATTACTTTGCTAACAAAGGTCTGTATAGTCAAAGCTATGTTTTTTTCCAGTACTCATGTATGGATATGAGAGTTGGACCATTAAGAAGGCTGAGCACTGAAGAATTAATGCTTTTGAATTGTGATGTTGGAGAAAACTCTTGAGAGTCCCATGGACTGCAAGGAGATCAAACCAGTTAATCCTAAAGGCAATCAGTCCTGAAAATTCACGGGAGGGACTAGTACTGAAAATAAAGCTCCAATACTTTGACCACCTGTTGCAAAGAGCCAACTCATTTGAAAAGACTCTGATGCTGGGAAAGATTTAGGGTGTGAAAAAAAAAAAAGGGATGACTGGATGGCATCACCAACTCAATTGACATGACTCTGAGCAAGCTCCAGGAGACGGTGAAGAACGGGAAAGCCTGGCATGCTTCAGTCCATGGTGTCACAAATAGACACAACTGAGGGACTAAACAGCAAATTCTAGTATTTGGGGTTTGGTTGGATGGTTTGGTGAAGGGTCTAAGGAAATAGGGTATCTCGGTAGTTTAGAAGCTGTCAGATTACAGGGTTATCCTATGATTGGATAATTTTTTAAATTCCTGTCTACTACAAAGACAAAACTGTTGCTGGTAAAGAAAGTCAAGTCACATTTTGGTATTGGATGTTTTGAGTGTCACAGTAACCTTGTATTTTGAGTTTATGCAAAATTAGGAAGTGGCCTTGTTTTCATTGTATAATGGTTTCTAAGTAACCTTCTCTGGGGTAGAGGCTATTTCCCAAGATTGTTTAACAGATAAATTATTTTGATTTGAAAATGATTTTCAAATGGATTATATGATGTGCTATCGTGATATATAATAAATTTCTGTTTGGTTTTTGCCCCTATTTCTGGTACAGAAATCCTAAACCCTTGGAATTTCCTAAGTAAGAGAGTAATAAGGCATCTTTTGTTATGTTAATGAGATGGCCTTTGAACCTCACCTAATGTGGTTTCAGGGAGAAACAATCAGTTGATTAAAATTTTATTCCCAGTTTCCCCAACTTCCACCTCCAGTCTCCTGGGGAAGTAAAAAGATCTGGATATTGAGTTCAATACAGAGCTCTAGGAGCTTCCAGGTGGCTGAACATGTACAGATGTTGGTGTTTCAGGGAAAAGCCAATTTTGACTCCATGTTGAACTGTTTCTTTGACTTGCTTTCCATTGTTTTTGTTATTATGGGATGCATCTGTGCCCTGTCATGTCTGACTCTTTCTGATTCCATGGACTGCAGGCTCTTCTATCCATGGAATTTTCCAGGCAAGAAAACTGGAGTGGGTTGCTATTTTCCACTCCAGGGTGTCGTTCCAACTCAGGGATCGAACTAGTGTCTCTGTGTCTCCTGTGTCTCCAGCAGGCAGATTCTTTAACACTGAGCCATCTAGGAAGCCCTTTTATTATTATTATCATAAATAATGGCCTACCTCAGGAAATCTTGCCCCTCTGCCTGACTTTTAAACTAAAATGCCTTTATTCAGAACCCTGTCTACCTATAGATGGCAAGAAGTAATTAATACATCCCCTTGAGGCTTACCATTCTAGAAGTAATTTGCAAGATTAATGGTCTTACTTTGTTTCTTTACACTCCCCCCATCTCTGATCTATCATAGAAGCTGGCATCCAGATCCCCAAAAGATGGTTATTTTGAGGCATTAGTCTGCCATTTCTCGGTCAGCTAGCTCTCCAAATAAAGTTCTTGCCTTAGCACTTTGTCATCCATTCATCTTCCTCTTGTGCTACAGGGAGAGTGAACTTGGATTAGGTACCACTGAGAGAGTGTTGAACTTCAAGAGGACATGGACATGCTCCATATCCCTTTCCCTTTCCATCTTACAATAAAATGGTAATCTAATAAATAAAATATCTCTCTGAATTCTGTGTACCTCCTAGAGCAAATTAATCAGATCCAAGGAGGAGGTTATGGAAACATCTGATTTACAGCCAGTGAGTCAGAAGCACATGTAACAACCTGGGCTTGACTGGCATCTGAAGTTTGGGGTGGTTGTCACATTGTTATGTGGTACTGACTGAAATGAAACATACTATGGTTAAAGTGCATGCTAAGCCACTTTAGTTGTGTCCAATTTTTTGAGACCCTATGGACTGTAGCTTGCCAGGCTCCTCTGTCCATGGGATTTCCCAGGCAAGAATACTAGAGTGGGTTGCCTGCCCTACTCCAGAAGATCTTCCTGACCCAGAGATCAAACCCATATCTCCTGTGGTTCCAGCAATGTAGGTGGATTCTTTACCACTGAGATATCGGGGAAGCATTATGGTTAAAATATTAGAACAACAACAAAAATATCTTTTCTCTCAGAATCTTGATTATTTCATAAAGATAAAATTCTATAAGTAAAATTATTAAAATAATATATATATTTCATTGCTATATACTGCCAGTTGCTCTTCAGGAAAATGTATATGTGTTGATGATTCCAGAAGCAACAGCATCTTACTATTAAATTATTAGTATTCCATGTGGATACTTAATATACAACCATTTCTAAGACAATTAGTAAAAAGATTATACATTCTTGCTTCAGCAATGTAAACATACAATATTTTATTCATATTTATTAACATCCATTTTCTTTTATATCATATGTAGCAAATAATATATTAATTCAAAAATCTTAACACTTTAATATACCTGACATTTTTTCCAATTACGTGCAATAATTTGCTGACTATTTTTTCATTTCTATAGTTTGTGAGGTTTCTGAAACCCTGTTAGATTCTTATGTAAACTGTGTCTCCCCATTATTCATCCCCAAATTTCCCTCTGCATACTACCCATATGCTGACATATCTCTTTATCTTAAAATATTCTTAGTTAATCCACAGGGCATTCCCCATGCCTCCCACCTCTCGGCAGTATTTTTCCCTCAAACAGATTCTATACATTTACTGGTTAAGTTCTTTCTTCCTGGGCACTTTATGATATTTTTGTTTGTTAATGAATTACTTTCTTTCATAAACTTCTAAGAGAAAGTTATTTTTTCATTACATATGTAGCAATTTTATTGACAATCCTTTGGTAAGTTTAGTGGTTTTCAAGTGATTTTCTTGGGATTTCTAGGTATGTAATAATATTTGTGAGTGTTCTTACCACAATAAGAAGACGAAGAAGTCGTTCAGTCGTGCCTGACTCTTTGCGACCCCATGGACTGTAGCCTACAGGGCTCCTCCATCTGTGGGACTTTCCAGGCAAGAACACTGGAGTGGGTTGCCATTTCCTTATCCAGGGGAACTTCCCGACCCAGGGATCAAACCCGGGTCTCCCACATTGTAGGCAGACGCTTTACCGTCTGAGCCACTTGTGAGTGTTCTTACCACAATAGGATAAAAACAAAAAGCAATATTCTTTTCTAAAGATTTTAACTCTTATTTTTTGTCATATATTATTATGTTGATCAAAAATCTAGAGTAAGCTTCCTTTGTGTTTGCTCAATCTCAACTCTGTGACTCTATAGAATGTAGTCTGCCAGGCTTCTCTGTCCTTGAAATTTTCCAGGCAAGAATACCAGACTGAGTAGCCTTTTCCTACTCCAAGGGGTCTTCCCATCCCAGGGATCTAAACTTCATCTCTTGTGTTTCTTATATTGACAAGCGGATTCTTGACCAACTGCACCACCTGAGAAGCCCTGAATAAACTTAAAAGTATCAAAATTAATAAGGAACATATTTTATTTTAAATTAAATGTGACTACCTCTAATCTTCACTGTTTCAACTGAGGTTTTAAAAGTTTTGTGTGAAAAATAAAGCAAATCCTGAAGGAAAGGAGAAATATTTCAACATGCTTCATATTCTCTGCTCCAGTCACTGGTAGCCATTTCACTGGTTTCCAAAGGGAGGACATATTTGATAACAGACACTCTGCATAAAGATTCTGCTTTTGTTCTGTTAATCTGCCTTCCTGATTTTCATGCTTAGGTATGTCTAAGAATTACTATTCTGGCCATAGTCAAATGTCAATAAACCTTACATGAACAATTTAAGAACTATTCAGAATTAATCATGACTGAGATGATTTGCACTTTTTATACTTTTATAACATAGTGCAGCTCTTTTAAAATATAAATAAATGTCTCTAAAATTATACTTTCATACTGCTTCACACTGCTTTGCATTTATATTTACTGTTATTAAATGATTATTTACCATCCTACCAGTTTCTAAATTCTATTAAGACAGGATTCATGCTTTTATTTATCCACTGTCATACCTATATTAGTGTTCTATTGCTGGTATAACACATTAACACACAGGTAGTGGCACAAAATGACACAAATAGGTTATATTACAAGTCTTTAGGTCAGATGTCTGATATTGGCCACAAGGGACTAAAATTAAGATGTCAGTAAGAACAGTGTTCCCTGGTGGCTCAAACAGTAAAGATTCTGCCTGTAATGCAGGAGGCCCAGTTTCAATCCTTGGGTCAAGAAAATCCCCAGGAGAAGGGCATGGCAACCCACTCCAGGACCCTTTGTTGGAGAATCCCATGAACAGAGTAGCCTAGTGGGCTACAATTCCTAGGGTTGCAAAGAGACTGACACGAAGAAGCGAATAACACTTTCACTTTCAGTGAAAAACTGATTTCCTTATCTTTTCTAGCTTCAAAAGACCTTGTAGGTCAAGAAGCAACAGATAGAACCAGACATGGAGCAATGGACTGGTTCCAAATTGGAAAAGGAGTACGTCAAGGCTATATATTGTTATCCTGCTTATTTAACTTACATAGAGTCCATCATGAGAAATGTTGGACTGGATGAGGCACAAGCTCAAATCAAGATTGCTGGGAGAAGCATCAATAACCTCAGATATACAGATAACACCACAGTTATGGCAGAAACTGAAGAATTAAGGAGCCTCTTCATGAAAGTGAAAGACGAGAGTGAAAAAGTTGGCTTAAAACTCAACATTCAGATAACTGACATCATGGCATCCAGTCCCATCACTTCATGGCAAATAGAAGGGGAAACAGTGGAAACAGTGGCAGATTTTACTTTGGGGGGCTCCAAAATCACTGCAGACCATGACTGCAGTCATGAAATAAGAGAGATGCTTACTCTTTGGAAGGAAACTTATGACCAACCTAGATAGCATATTCAAAAGCAGAGACATTACTTTGCCAACAAAGGTCCATCTAGTCAAGGCTATGGTTTTTCCAGTGGTCACGCAGAGATGTGAGAGTTGGACTGTGAAGAAAGCTGAGCGCCAAAGAGTTGATGCTTTTGAACTGTGGTGTTGAAGACTCTTGAGAGTCCCTTGGACTGCAAGGAGATCCAGCCAGTCCATCCTAAAGGAGATCAGTCCTGGATGTTATTGGAAGGACTGATGTTGAAGCTGAAACTCCAATACTTTGGCCACCTCATGGGAAAGGTTGACTCATTGGAAAAGACCCTGATGCTGAGAGGGATTGGGGGCAGGAAGAGAAGGGGACAAGAGAGGATGAGATGGCTGGATGGCATCACTGACTTTGATGGACATGAGTTTGAGTGATCTCCAGGAGTTGCTGATGGATAGGGAGGCCTGGCGTGCTGGGATTCATGTGATCACAAAGAGTCAGACATGAGTGAGTGACTGAACTGAACTGAAATATCTGTTGTATAAACAAATAAATGATGAATGAAAGCTACAGAGCAGATGCTCTTTAAATAATCAGAAAGTTTTCCAGTATTTTTCTTTTTTTTTTTTTTTACTTTATTTTACTTTACAATACTGTATTGATTTTGCCATACAACATGAATCTGCCATGGGTGTACACATGTCCAGTATTTCTAATTCTTTAAAAATTTCAAACAACAATGGAATTTTTTGCAATTTCCATATGTTTATTAAATGGTATTAAACATTTCCTTCAGGAAAAAACACTGATATATGCATAATCTCAAAACTTCGATCTCTGTCTAAACTAAAAATCAAGAACAGTAATAGTGGCTTCCCTGGTGGCTCAGTGGCAAAGAATCTGCCTTCAGTTTGGAAGACCTGGGTTCAATCCCTGGGTGGGGGAGATCCCCTGGAGAAGGGAATGGCAATCCATTTCAGTATTCTTGCCTGGAGAATTTCATGGACAGCGGAGTCCATGGGATCACAGACTCAGACAAGATTGAGCCACTAACACTTTCAGTTATACAGTAATCAAACCAAAAAAATTATGGCCAGAAATTTACAAACAAATTCACTATTAATCACTCCAAAAATCTGGTAAGCAATATACTTAACTTAAACAACACTTTGAATTAAGTAACATATTATCTTTTCTTTCCTTAGAATATTTAGACTTCAATGGAAAACAAAGCCTTATCCAGTTGTACCCTCTTATAAGTGGGGAATATGTTCCAAGATCCCCATGGATGCCTGAAATCCCTGACACTACCAAACTTTATATATACTAAATAACAATGGTTTTTGAAATCCATTTCAAAAGTCATTGTTACATTAAATAATAATACATTTTAAGTATCTAACCATGTTATATATGTATTTTTTTCCCTATGAAGTCTAATAATGAGCTAATGGATTGACTACAAAGCCATGCACAGTCTTATTTACAGTCTGATAAGTCTTGTTGGTCATTTCTTAACTATATTGTGCATTGATGAGACAAGTTATGTAAAATTTTAGTGTCGGAGTCCATTCACTTAACATAAAAATGATATGTGATAAATTTCTATTACCTGCATCATACTGGGATAAATTATAAGTAATGACTGACACTGTGCTGGGGATTCCCAGGTGGCTCAGTGGTAAAGAATCTGCCTGCAGTGACGGAGACGCAGGTTTGATTCCTGGGTTTGGAAAATCCCCTGGAGGAAGGCATGGCAACCCATTCCAGTATTCTTGCCTGGAGAATCACATGGACAGAGGAGCCTGGAAGACTGTGGTCCATGCTGTCTCAAAGAGTCAGACATGTAAGCATGCACTTTGCTGAAATGTTCAATTTATGTAAAATCTGTTAATCAATCCTCAAAACAATTTTGTTTAGTATAAATTTTGTGTGTTCATTTTATAAATAAGTTAAATTAATTATAGAGAAGGTATTTGCCTATTTACCTATAATAATTGTAGAAGCAAACTACCAGCTGTTTATTTTTGGTTCAGTTCAATTCACTTCAGTCACTTAGTCGTGCCCGACTCTTTGCAGTCCCATGGACTGCAGCATACCAGACCTCCCTGCCCATTACCAACTACCAGAGTTTACCCAAACTCATGTCCATCAAGTCAGTGATGCCATACAACCATCTCATCCTCTGTCATCCTCTTCTCCTGCCTTCAATCTTTCCCATCATCAGGGTATTTTCCCATGAGTCAGTTCTTCACATCAGGTGGCCAAGTATTGGAGTTTCAGCTTTAGCATCAGTCCTTCCAATGAATATTCAGGACTGATTTCCTTTAGGATGGACTGGTTGGATCTCCTTGCAGTCCAAGGGACTCATAAGAGTCTTCTCTCCAACACCACAGTTCAAACACATCAATTCTTGAGTGTGCAGCTTTCTTTATAGCCCAGTCCTCACATCCATACAAGACTATTGGAAAAACCATAGTTTGACTAGACAGATCTTTGTTGGCAAAGTAATGTCTCTGCTTTTTAATATGCTGTCTAGGTTGGTCGTAACTTTTCTTCAAAGGAGCAAGCATCTTTTAATATCATGGCTACAGTTACCATCTGAAGTAATTTTGGAGCCCAAGAAAATAAAGTCTACCACTATTTCCATTGTTTCCCCCTCTATTTGCCATGAAGTGATGGGACCAGGTGCCATGATCTTAGTTTTCTGAATGTTGAGTTTTAGCCAACTTTTTCACTCTCCTCTTTCACTTTCATCAAGAGGCTCTTTTGTTCTACTTCACTTTCTGCCATAAGGGTGGTGTCATCTGCATATCTGAGGTTATTGTTATTTCTCCTTGCAATCTTGATTCCAGCTTGTGCTTCATCCAGACCAGCATTGCTCATGATGTAGTACTCTGCATATAAGTTAAATAAGCTAGGTGACAATATACAGCCTTGATGTATTCCTTTCCCGATTTGGAACCAGTCTGTTGTTCCATGTCCAGTTCTAACTGTTGCTTCCTAACCTGCATACAGGTTTCTCAAGAGGCAGGTCAGGTAGTCTGGTATTCCCATGTCTTGAAGAATTTGTCACAGTTAGTTATGATACACACTATCATGATCCAAACTATTAACCACAATATTCCATCAACTGGTTCATTTTCCATGATGTTCTTTGTTCTGGAATAGGCTAGATAGCAACATTTCTAGAAAATTTGAAAGTGTGTATCTTTAAAGCCTGGATTTGTAAGTCATTAGGAGACAAAATTCTATTATAACTTTTTCACTGACTTTTGTTTTTTTCCTGAGTCAACTTGGACTCTCCTCATAGCCTCCTGTTTATTGGTGCATTATATCATTCAACAAATTTTAGCAGTTACTTTTTGCCAACAAATCTGTTAGATGGTATATTGTAACTCTCTTTGTGGAGCTATGTCCTACTGTGTAAGTATATGGGGCTTTCCAAGTGATGCAGTGGTTAACAATCTGCCTGCCAATGCAGAAGACTCAAGAGTTGTGAGTTTAATCCTTGGGTCAGGAAGATCCCCTGGCCTAGGAAATAGCAACCCATTCCAGTATTCTTGCCTGGAAAATTCCAAGGATAGAGGAGCCTGGCAGGCCACAGTCCATGGAGTCACAAAGAGTCAGACATGACTGAACATGTAGAGAGAGAAAAAGAATATGTTTAAAAAAAAAAAAAGCCCATTTTTTCTATCCTCTAGAAACTGTCAATGATTGTCTGATATTTTCTTGTAGTTGAGGAAATATTATCTTGCTCTCCATCTTAGTCATCTATGGATTAAAAAAAAAAATCCATTCACCTCTTTTGCAATTGTTTTTCTTCTCCACAGCTTTCCTTGTTGGAATTCCTATTTGTTCATTTCAAATGAGCAAAAGCTTAACAAAATTCCATTTTTTACCAGGAGATGAGAAGTGTGCATTTTCCTTAGTCTTACTCTCTACCAATTCAGGTTTAGGTCATTATACACTCACTAATAATGTAATGTGGCCTGTGAAAATATAACCAACTTCAGTAAATGTTAAAAGGTTAAAAGACCTTTTTATAGAACTCCTCATTACATCCACAGTTTCAAACATACATGTCACAATTATTTTTCTAATATCAGACTTCAAGAAGGTGTTTCACAGAATTATGTTTCCTCTTCGTAGAGAGAGAAGTAAAGAATAATGCTATTTTACTTTTTATCAGAGTTTGGATAATAGAGCTAAGCCTTGCCTCTCATCAGTTTTTCTTTTAATTCTCACTGAGTGACTAATAAAGCCAGTCACAGTGAAGTGCTTGGCTGTTAGTCTTAGATGGCAGCTATTGATATAGCCAGTTCAATCAATCCAGGATGTGTATTGGAAAGGTGAACATCATTAAACACAGTTGCTAATGGATTTGGTTCGTCTTAAACTATCAATATCGGTATAGTATTGAGGAACCACAAGTCAGTCGGAGTAATAAAGCAGCACTGTAATAAACATCATGCAACATATTTCTCTTGGAAATAAATCATGTATCAGAATATAAATACTATATATAAAAATGTCTAAGTTGCTTTGGCCAAATGATGGGAGAATCTACTTCGATAAGTAAATGTGCTATCATGCTACCTTTGAATGCCCATCCCAAAATTTTAGAAATGCAAATAGTCAAAGGGACTAGAAGTTCATTACGGTAACTCTGAAATCCAACAGCAGGGAAATATTTTAAAGAAAATTATAAGAAAGGCACAAGCACCAGGAAAAGTAATTACATACTACTCAAACCATCATATCCTGGATCTTTATAACCACACTGAGAAATTGGAAAGGAAATCTAATTGATTTTATATGGAACACTCATTTGTGACTGAAATGAACAGTGACTGAACTATTTTTCAGAAGTAGAAGATTCTAACTACTTAGTCACTTCTGAAGTCCTAAAATACCAGCCTGCCGTAAACATACTGGTTCAGTTCAGTTCAGTCCTTCAGTCGTGTCCCACTCTTTGTGACCCCATGAATCACAGCACGCCAAGCCTCCCTGTCCAACACCAACTCCCATAGTTCACTCAAATTCATGTCCATCAAGTCAGTGATGCCATTCAGCCATCTCATCCTCTGTCATCTCTTTTTCCTCCTGCCCCCAATCCCTCCCAGCATCAGGGTCTTTTCCAATAGGTTAACTCTTCACATGAGGTGGCCAAAGTACTGGAGCTTCAGCTTCAGCATCAGTCTTTCCAATGAACACCCAGGACTGATCTCCTTTAGGATGGATTGATTGGATCTCCTTGCAGTCCAAGGGACTCTCAAGAGTCTTCTGCAACACCACAGTTCAAAAGGATCAAGTCTTCGGCGCTCAGCTTTCTTCATAGTCCAACTCTCACATCCATACATGACCACTGGAAAAACCATAGCCTTGACTAGATGGACCTTTGTTGGCAAAGTAATATCTCTGCTTTTTTTTAAAATAAATTTATTTAATTAGAGGTTAATTACTTTACAATATTGTATTGGTTTTGCCATTTTGAATATGCTAACTAGGTTGGTCATAACTTTCCTTCCAAGGAGTAAGTGACTTTTAATTTCATGGCTGCAATCACCATCTGCAGTGATTTTGGAGCCCCCCAAAATAAAGTCTGCCACTGTTTCCACTGTTTCCCCATCTATTTTCTATAAAGTGACCAGCATCCCTTCAAATAAATGATGGCAAAATGCTGTTACATAATTGATTTTGCACAGTAATAGTACAGGACAAAGAATAATACAACATATGCACATCCCTTACTGGATATCTAGAGCATCAGTTCCCCACTTTGCAAAAGGAGAATAAATGCATGTGTGCTCAGTCACGTCCCACTCTTTGCAGTCCCATGGACTGTAATCTGCCAGGCTCCTCTATCCATGGGGTTTCCCAAGAAAGAATATTGGAGTTGGTTGCCATTTCCTTCCTCAGGGGATCTTCCCAACTCAGGGATCAAACCCTTGCCTCTTGTATCTCCTGCACTAGCACGCAGATTCTTTACCACTGAGCCACCTGGAAAGACCTTGCAAAAGGAGGAGTGATGCCCATTCAACAAAAATGTTATTCAGCTAAAATGAAATGATGCAGGTAAAAGCTAAGCATAAACTTGAGCTCATTGGAGATGCTCAGGAAATGTTAACCTAGTAGTAAGTTATCTGAAAAAAGAAACTCTTAAGAGACTAAAACACAAGCCACAGACTGGGGGAAAAATATTTGCAAAACAAATATTGATCTAGAAGGTAACTGAGGAATGCAGCCAAAGCAACCATTAGATATATGATGAGCAAGGCTTAACCAGGCATGGCATTACTGGGGATAGATGTCAGACTGTGGATATGACTCCTTTAAGTCCAAGGGCTCATTACATCTTTGCTTCTCCCACAGTGACCAATAAAGTGCTATCACATTGTTAGTATGTGTTTAATATGGACTTATCGATTTCATAAAATAAAACTATGCATCCTAGGAAATAAAGCCACCTTTATTGATAACTACTGTGAACCACTATTTTTTTTCTTAAATTAAGGTGAATATATTTAAGATACATTACAACACTTAAGTGGGATTCCCAGGTGACACTAGTGGTAAAGAACCTAGGTGCCAACGCAGGAGATGTAAAAGATGTGGCTTCAATCCCTGGGTCACAAGATCCTCTGATGGAGGGCATGGCTACTCACTCCAGTGTTCTTGCCTGGAGAATCCCATGGACAGAGAAGTCTGCTGGGCCACAGTCCATAAGGTTGCAAAGGGTTGGACATGACTGAAGTGACTTAGCACACACCTATGGAACTTTTTTTTTTTTTTTTGGTATGTTAGAGATCACATACTGGACAGCTGAAAAGTAATATATTTTGTAACCAGGACATATACATGTTCCACTCTACAATACTTGCATTTCAAAAAATATCCAGAAAACAGTGTTGTTGTATGAGAGAGAAAAATATCCCTGTGAAAATTCTCAAGTGTGTTGCTTACTAAAGTCTGAAGTGTTAAAATGAGGCTCTACTCTCACAGAAAATAAATAAAGCAGTGTTCCTGTCCCTGGTCTATATTACCACTGTGAGTCTGAGAAACAAATTATCTAGAAACAAATGGCTTTCTTGAAGTTAAAGGACAGTTTATGAGGGAGATAGGGCCAGAGAAATGCCAAGAAATCTTTAAAGGCAACTTTCCCTCTCTCTTTCTTTCTCATCCTGCCACTGCTTTTCTAAAGGTCTGAGAAATATGTCTGGAGGTTTGAAGATTAAAGCATACTGTGTTTGACATACCTTGTTAATTTTTTTAAAGCATTTTATAGCCATTTTTATGTTCTGAGAAATCCAAATATCTGGTCCCAGGTCTTACTCGTATGTACATTTTTACAACTTATGTTGTTATTTAGAACTAAGAAAATAGTTCCCAAAGTTTTAAGCTATATAAGATATTCTTAAAACAACAGAAGGTCATGGTAGGTAAACATATGGCTTTGAAGTCAAAAAAGTGGTCTCATTTTTGTGTCCGTGGGTGCTCAGTCACTTCTCCAGCACATCTTCACAACCCAAGGACAACCCACGTCTCCTGCAGTGTGGGCACATTCTTTAGCGCTAAGCCACCAGGGAGGCCCCAGACTCACTATTAGAGAGTCCGGGACAGAATAATGGTCTCTTAAAGAAATCCAATTAAAAAAAAAAAATCCAATTATCCCTGGAATCTGTGATAAATATGTTACTCTTCCAGGCAAAAGGGACACCAAGACATGATCTAAACCAAGGATCTTGAAATTATTGAAATTAAAAGATGCCTGTCCTTGAAAGGAAAGCTATGACAAACCTACAGTGTATTCAAAAGAAGAGACATCACTTAGTCAGCAAAAGTCTGTACAGTCAAAGCTATGGTTTTTCTAGTAGTCACGTAAGGATGTGAGAGTTGGACCATAAAGAAGGCTGAGCACTGAAGAATCAATGCTTTTGAACTGTAGTGTTGGAGAAGATGCTTGAGAGTGACTTGGGCAGCAAGGAGATAAAACCAGTCACTCCTAAAGGAAATAAACTCTGAATATTCACTGGAAAGACTGATGCCCAAGTAAAGCTCCAATACTTTAGTTACCTGATGGAAGAAAGAGAAGAGGATGATACCACCCTTATGGCAGAAAGTGAAGAGGAACTAAAAAGCCTCTTGATGAAAGTGAAAGGACAGTGAAAAAGTTGGCTTAAAACTCAACGTTCAAAAAACTAAGATCATGGTATCATGTCTCACCACTTCATGGCAAATAGATGGGGAACAATAGAAACAATGATAGACTTTATTTTGGGGGGCTCCAAAAATCATTGCAGATAGTGACTGCAGCCATGAAATTAAAAGACACTCGAAAGTAAAAAATAATAATAATAAAAGACACTTGCTCCTTGGAAGAAAAGCTATGACCAATTTAGACAGCATATTAAAAAGCAGAGACATTATTGTGCAAAACAAAGATCTGTCTGGTCAAAGCTACTGCTTTTTCCAGTAGTCATGTATGGATGATGAAATTTGGACAATAAAGAAAGCTGAGTACTATAGAAATGATGCTTTTGAACTGTGGTGTTGGAAAAGACACTTGAAAGTTAGTCCCTTGGACTGCAAGGAGATAAAACCAGTCAATCCTAAAGGAAGTTGATTATGAATATTCATTGGAAGGACTCATGCTGAAGCTTAAACTCCAGTACTTTGGCCACTTGATGCAAAGAACTGACTCATTTGAAAAGACCCTGAAGCTAGGAAAGATTGAAGGCGGGAGGAGAAGGGGATGACAGAGGATGAGATGATTGGATGGCATCACTGACCTGATGGATATGAGCTTGAGCAAGCTCCAGGAGTTGGTAATGGACAGGGAAGCCTAGAGTGCTGCAGTCCATGGGGTCACAAAGAACTGAACATGACTGAGCAATGGAACTTAACTGAACTGAACTGGTGTCAAGAGTCAACTCATTGGAAAAGATTCTGATTCTGGGAAAGATTGAAAGCAGGAGGAGAATGGAATGATGGAGGATGAGATGATTGGATGGCATCATCGACTCAATGGACAGGAGTTTGAGCAAACTCCAAGAAACAGTGAAAGACAGAGAAGCCTGGTGTGCTGCAGTCTGTGGTGCTGAACAATCAGACAGGCAACTTAGACAACTTAGTGACTGGACAACAACAACGGTAACAGGGCATATCTCAGACAGTTATGCAGGTGAAATCATGAAATATATAGAACACTGCATACAATGTTCTACATATAGTAAAACCTTAATTAATATTAATATAAGTGTTTCTTCATGGAATCAACATTAAAAAGCATAGTTAAAACATCCTCAGTAGTCAAAAAAGTCTGAAAATTACTGATAAATTTATTCTTGCAGGACTTTTCAGAGCACTTAATACATACACATGAATTTTGAATCTCCAAGGGGACATATGCTCTGCAGTGTTGCCCAAAAGTTTTGACTAGAAAATCTAGATATTCAAAGAATAATTTTGTATCCTTTGTAGCATGCTTCAGGAAAATAATGGACTAAATTTTGAGGAAACATATAAAAGACAAACATATTCTAGAAGGGACAATATATTGACTTGCTATTTATTATTAATGTTGTTAGTATAGGAATATAAAAATTTAATAAATTATAAGTAGTAAAACTATATAAGTAATATTTATAATCTACATTGACAGAAGAGCTTTTCTAGAATTTCCTTTAAAGGGTTGATAGTGGTGATTATTAAAATATTAATCATTAAACTAAGTGACAAAAGTCTTCCTGGCAAGACATCATGACTCAGGGGACTCTAGAGATTACCGTGTGTTCAATTCAGAAATGAATATAGAAAGAAGATTTCATCTCCAGGATTATCTAAGACTCAAGGATTCAGATGAGAGCCCACTGTCCAAATTGTTCTCTCTCAAAGTACATTGATATAACATAGGTTTTTCCTGTGATCATGTATGGATGTGAGAGTTGGACTGTGAAGAAGGCTGAGCACTGAAGAATTGATGCTTTTGAACTGTGGTGTTGGAGAAGACTCCTGAGAGTCCCTCGGACTGCAAGGAGATCCAACCAGTCCATTCTGAAGGAGATCAGCCCTGAAATTTCTTTGGAAAGAATGAGGCTAAAGCTGAAGCTCCAGTAGTTTGGCCACCTCATGCGAAGAGTTAACTCACTGGAAAAGACTCTGATGCTAGGAGGGATTGGGGGCTGGAGGAGAAGGGGATGACAGAGGATGAGATGGCTGGATGGCATTACTGACTCCATGGACGTGAGTCTGAGTGAACTCCAGGTGTTGGTGATGGACAGGGAGGCCTGGCGTGCTGGGATTCATGGGGTCGCAAAGAGTGGGACACGACTGAGCAACTGAACTGAACTGAACACAGGTTTGGAAGAAGCCAAAGAAAAGATTTGGGGTGCTCCACTGGCAAAAGCCAGTATTCTAGATCCACACACTAAACATTCATTTCACTTTTCAGACTTTTTCTCTTGTTTTTTGTTTGTTTGTTTTGTTTTGTTTCCCAGTAAATGCCTTAGATAATGGGCTATTATTAGCTTTGGGGATCATGTCAATGAAGATGGCCAACATTTTAACTAGCAATAAAATGTGCACAGTCCTTGCTGTGATTCATTTTATGTGTAAACTTGACTGGACTACAGGTGTATTCAGACACTTGGTCAAACATTATTCCAGCTGTGTTTTGTGGCACGGGTGTTTCTGAAAGACATTAGCATTTGAATGAGTAGACTTGAGTAAAGCACATTATCCTCCCTAATGTGGATGGGCCTCATTCAATCAACTGATCTAAAATGTGTATAGAACTATTGTGGATACAAGAAGAACATCTTTTTAATCTTCTATGTCTTACATGGTAAAGAATCTGCTGGCAGTGTGGGAGACCTGGGTTCAATCCTTGGGTTGGAAAGATCCCCTGAAGATACAAATACTATAGAACAAATTCTGAATTAAAAGGAATTCCTCCACCTCATTATTTGAGCTGGGACATCAGGATTCTGTTGTTCTCAGATTCAAGGTGAAATGAGCTCCTCTTGAGTCATAAGCCTGCTCACCTTCAGATTAGATCTATCTTAGATAGATAGATGTGTATACATGTATGCTAAGTATCTGACTCTTTGGGACCCCATGGGCTGTATGTAGCCCACCAGGCTCCTCTGTCCATGGGATTCTCCAGACAATACCGGAGCCGGTAACCTCTCCCTTCTCCAGAAGGTGTTCCGGATCCAGGAATCAATCCCAAATCTGCGGCAATACAGGCAGATTCTTTACTGTCTGAGCCACCAGGTGGCGCTAGTAGTAGTGAACCTGCTTGCCAATACAGGAGACAACAGACGCAGGTTAAAAGGGAAGATCGCCTGGAGACGGGAAGGGCAACCCTCTCCAGTATTCTTGCCTGGAGAATCCCATGGACAGAGGAGCCTGGTGGGCTGCAGTCCATAAGGTCGCAAAGAGTTGGACACGACTGAAGCGACTTAGCATAGTTAGAAAAATAAATAGGCAGATAGATACTTCTGAAGAGATAATGTCTGTGAACTTTCCAGAATAGATGCATTGGCAGTGGGGATTAAATGAATGAAGGAAAGTTTATGGTGGTCCCTCAGCTATTAAGTAGCAATATTCTAAAGAGAATAACAGAAATGCATCAACTATGTAAATGGAATTGCTGAAGATGATTTAGAGATTCAGAGTGACTCATTTGAAAAATGAAGACCACAATAAATGAAACGTTGAAATCAGGAGAGGAAACAGGGTTAAGCTCTGATTGATTTCTTTTTTTAATTTTTCAATGGTATTCAAGGAGAGGAAGAGAGGAAAGGACAAACAACTTTTTCAACTTTGTGCACAGTGAGTCTGAGTTACATCAAGCAGTTAACATTTGTCAATAACAGGGGGCTTGAGGCAAAAAAAAAAAAAAAATTTAGGCCAGGCCTAAATGTATAAAAGCATCCTTGAGAGGTAATATATGTAACATTTACATATTTTTCAATGAAAGTGAAAGTGTTAGCCGCTCAGTCATGTCTAACTCTTTGTGACCTCGTGGACAGCAGCCCACCAGAATCCACTGTCCATAGAATTCTCCAGGCAAGAATACTAGAGTGGGTTTCCATTCCCTTCTGCAAAGGATCTTCCAAACCCAGGGATCAAACCTGGGTCTCCTGCATTGCACGCAGATTCTTTACTTCTTTACAGTCTGAGCCACTAGGGCCGCTGCTAAGTCACTTCAGTCATGTCCTCCTCTGTGTGACCCGATAGACGGCAGCCCACCAGGCTCCCCTGTCCCTGGGATTCTCCAGGCAAGAACACTGGAGTGGATTGCCATTTCCTTCTCCAATGCATGAAAGTGAAAAGTGAAAGTGAAGTAGCTCAGTCCTGTCTGACTCTTAGCGATCCCTTGGACTGCAGCCTACCAGGCTCCTTCATCCATGGGATTTTCCAGGCAAGAGTACTGGAGTAGGGTGCCATTGCCTTCTCCAGGCCCGTGTATTTTTATATGCACACATAAATACAGCCAAGGACAGACATCAGGGGTGATCTGTTGTTATCCTTTGTGTACTCCCACAGCCTGGAACACTCTGTCTTGGACATAGACTTCTCTCTGCTGCTGCTAAGTTGTTTCAGTCGTGTCCGAACTCTGTGCGACCCCATAGACGGCAGCCCACCAGGCTCCCCCGTCCCTGGCTTTCTCCAGGCAAGAACACTGGAGTGGGTTGCCATTTCCTTCTCCAATGCATAAAAGTGAAAAATGAAAGTGAAGTCATTCAGTCGTGTCAACTCTTAGTGACCCCATGGACTGCAGCCTACCAGGCTCCTCTATGGTAGTTTCCAGGCAAGAGTATTAGAGTGGGGTGCCATTGCCTTCTCCATAGACTTCTCTCAGTAAGCAATATTTTACTGATCTAAAATGTGTATAGAACTATTGTGGATACAAGAATACCTTCTATACTTGTCTCACTTGGTAAAGAATCTGCCTGCAGTATGGGAGACTGGATTCAGCCCTTGCATCGGGAAGATCTCCTGGAGAAGGCAAGGGAATGGCAACCCACTCTAGCATTCTTGCCTGGGAAATTCCATGGACATAGGAGCCTGGCTGGAGCCCTACAGGCTCCTGTAGGAGCCCCACAGTCCATAGGGTCTCAAAGAGTAGAACACACACAAACATACTTGTCTCAGAATCATTCCATTGAATTATTTTCTCTCTTCTTTTCTCTATCTCTTTGTCAGATTGTATTCTTTAAAATATTATATTCTCAGATAAAACCACTATTTAAGACACAAGATCGCATCTCATATTATTACATTAAAGAGCATCTCATAATTAGGTGCCAAGATGTGATTTAGTATCTCTATATGGACTTTTATTTAAAAAATTAAATTTAATGCTTGGACAATATGACTTTTAACTGGATTGAAAATTGGCTGCTAAATTTTCAGCAGAGGAATGAAAACCTTTATAAAAGCTGTTACCACAGGTCTACTGGAGCTGAGAAACATGACATGGTACAAGCTATGATTACAGAAACAACAGTCCAAACACAACAGTTAGTTATCCAGAAAATAAATAGACTAAGATTTGGTACAAATTTAGCTGCAATATTAAAACATAGTAAAAAAGCATTCACACCAACGAAGATAAAAGTTAGCTAATGTTCAACTTACCCCGATAAGAAAACTATGAGCAAGCCTACAACCTTTTAATTGATTCCTACATCCTTTTCTTTTTCCTAATTTTAAGGAAAAGTAATTAATCCTGATGCCATGTGATGTCCATTTTTGTGAACACCATTTATTAGCTTGAAGGAATATCTTTCTAGTCCTGGTATTTTGAATGTGCTTATCTTGATAATGTTGGATGCTTTTCAAATTTTTTTTTTGCTATACTTATTGAAATGATCATGTTTTTCCCTTTATTCTTTTAATATAGTGTATCACTTCCCTAGTGTTATTACAATAAATATTTACAAACATCGAACTGGCTTCAGAATTGGGTAATAGGAGAAGGCTAGAAGAATTTTGAGAAATATGATAGAAAAAAGGCTACATTGACAACAGAAATATGGATGTGAAAGACTCTGCCCATGAGAGTTCCGAAAGAAGTAAAGGGTTCAGCAGATATAATGTGTATCATCTTACAGCAGAGGTTGCCAATTGGGCTACACAGGAGGAGGTAAGTGGTGGGTGAGTGAACAAAACGTCACCTATGTTTACAGCCACTTCCTATTACTCGCATAATGACCTGAGCTCCACATCCTATGAGATCAGTGTTTGTATTAGGTTCTCACAGGAACATGAATTCTGCTGTGCTTGAATCATCCTGAAACCATTCCTCCCTCTGGTCTGCAGAAAAACTGTCTTCCATGAAACCAGTCTTTTCTGTGGAAAGGCTGGGGACCACCACTGTCTTAAAGTATATTTAATGTGTTAGTCACTCAGTCGTGCTGGTTCTTTGTGAGGTCATGGACTGTAGCCCTCTAGGCTCCTTTTTCTAGGGAATTATTCAGGCAAGAATCCTGGATCCATTTTCCAGAGGATCTTCCCAACCTAGGGATCAAACTCAGGTCCCCCACACTGCAGGCAGATTCTTTACCATCTGCACCACCAGGGAATTCCAAGAGTATATTTAAATTATCATAAACTGTTGGTAAAAATATGGACATTAAACAAGTTGCTGGTAAGGACTCAGAAAGAAATGAGGACATATTATTGGAAACTAGAGGAAAGAAGATCTTTATTACATAGAGGAAGAAAATCTAGCTGAATTATGTTGTATAACATAATAAATAAATTTGGATTATAGCTAAGGAAGTTCTTCAGCAAACTGGTGAAGATGTGGCCTGGTTTCCTCTTATATCTTAGAGTAAAATGTACCCAGTAAGAGGTAAATTGAGGAATAACTGTTAAGTAAAAGGAAACAAGAGTTTATGAACTCAGAAATTCTCAACCTGTCTGGATAGCAAAAGATGCTACAATTAGGATGTGGAAATGTTTATCATCAAGAATGCATGTTCTCAAGAAAAAGAAGTGCCTGGACATCCTTTCCTCAGTTCCTTAGAAGAACCAAAAGTTCAGAATATTCACCTCAACAGAGGCCAAGAATAGAGATAAGATGATTCAGGGGAGATTTGTGAAAGATGCTTTGTTTTAACTGAGTGAATCCTTGTGGGGTGCATGGAAGATCCACAGATGAACCATTTCAGAATATTCTACCAGCAGAAATATTGTAAGCTTAGAATAAAAGGGACAGGGGAGGAAGAAATAAAAAAGGACTGTCAGACACCTCAAATTCTACAAGTATGAAACAGACTGATAAGACTACTCAAGGGCCAGCAGACACTGTCCTTCCTGAAAAATAAGGACTCAGAGTATAGAACTTTGAGTCCTTTGAGTCACAGACTGTTTCCATGCATTAAAACCTAATGGAATTTATTGTGTGTGTGTATGTGTGTGTTCAGTTGTGCCCAACTCTTTGTGACTCCATGGACTATACCCTGCCAGGCTCTTATGTCCATGGAATTTTCCAGGCTAGAATGCTGGAGAGGGCTGCCATTTCCTATTCCAGTGGTTCTTCCCTGTCCAGCCACCACATCTCTTGTGCCTCATGCGTTGGCTGCCTGCCCGCTTTTTTTCTTTCTTTTTACTACTGCACCACCTGGAAATTCAATGAAATTTACCATACTTGATTTCAAAATTGCTTTAGAATCAGTGATAAGTTTCTTACTTCTATTTTTAACCTTGGAATAGAAATGTCATAACTGTTATCTATTTCTGTCCTACCACTATATTCTGGCAGCAGATAACTTCTTGTCTTATTTAACAGGTTCACAGATGGAGAGGAATCTTGCCCTGGACTGGATCATGTAGAGAATGTGACCCTTATCTGATTATTTAGAAAGAAAGATTTTGGACTTTGAGTTCATGAGATTTGAATAATAGAATTTTGAACTTTGAGTGAGTGTTGTAATGATTTGAGATCTTTGGGAATGAGGTGAATGTAGTTTCAATAACAGATAAATGTAAATCTTTGACACTCAGCAGGCTTACTATAATTAAGAGAATAAGAGTCATTAAAATATATCCAGGGGGCTTCCTTAGTAGCTCAGTGATAAAGAATCTGCCTGCCAATGCAGGAGATGCAGGTTATATCCTTGGGTTGGGGAGATCCCCTGGAGAAGTAAATGGCAACTCTCCCCAGTATTCTTGCCTGGGAAATCCCATGGTCAGAAGAGTCTGATGGGCTACATTTCATGGGATCACAAAGACTCAGACATGAGTTAGCAACTAAACAACAGCAATAGCAAATATGTTCAGACCTGTGAATGTATTATCTTACATGGTAAAAATAACTTTGCAGATGTGATTAAGTTAAAGATATTAAGGTGAGAAAGTTATCCTAGATTTTCTAGGCAAGTCCAATGCAATCACAGGGGTCCTTATGATAAACAAGCAAGAATATCAAAGATAGAAAGTGAGGTGACAATGGACACAAAGAAGAAAAAGCAGTGTGATCTGGGTCCATAAACCAAGGAATGAATACAGCCTTTAGAAACTTGCCTTTTCCAGGAAAGAAAAAATATATATATATTCCCTAGAACCTCCGTAAGGAAACACCTTGACATTAGCCCCATGTAATACTGATTATGGACTCCTGACCTCCAGAACTACCTCCAGGATCTGTGGTAATTTGTTACAGTAGCCATAAGAAACCAATATATATGATGTGCTACACTGACAAAACGCAGTTCACGTTTTGAGTGAGGAAGAGGGAATGGCAAACCACTCCAGTATTCTTGCTGCAAAAACCCCAAGAGTAGTATGAAAGGGCAGAAAGATATGACACTGGAAAATGAGTCCAGCAGGTCAGAAGGTGTCCATTATGCTGCTGGGAAAGAACAGATGGCAATTACTAACAGATCCAGAAAGAATGAAGCTGCGGTCCAAAGATGAAATGATGTCCAGTTGTGAATATGTCTGATAGTGAAAGTAAAGTCTGATGCTGTAAAGAACAATATCACATAGGAACCTGGAATGTACAGTCCATGAGTAGATTGGATGTTGTCAGGCAGGAGATGGCAAGAGTAAACATTGACATCTTAGGAATCAGTGAGCCAAAATGGACTGCAATGGGTGAATTTAATTCAAATGACCATTATATCTACTACTATCTGTAACAATCACTTAGAAGAAATGGAGTAGTTTTCATAATCAAGAAAAGAGTCAGAAATGCAGTACTTGGTTGCAGTCCAAAAAATGACAGTATGATCTTGGTTTCTTAACAAGCCAAACTATTCAACATCACAGTAATCCGAGTCTATGCCCCCATCACTAATGCTGAAGAAGCTTAAGTTGACCAGTATTATGAAGACATACAAGATCTTCTAGGACTAATACCAAAAAAAAAAAAAAAGATATCTTTTTCATCATAGGAGACTGGAAAGCAAAAGTAGGAAGTCAAGAGACACCTGGAGTGACAGCAAGTTTGGCCTTGGAGTACAAAATGAAGCAGGGCAAAGGCTAGCAGAGTTTTGTCAAGAGAACATGCTGCTCAGAGCAAAAACCCTTTTCTAACAACACAAGAGATGACTGTACACATGGACATCACCAGGTGGTCAATACCAAAATCAGATTGATTATATTTGCAGCCAAAGATAAAGATGCTCTCTATAGTCAGCAAAAAGGAGACTTGGAGCTGTCTACGACTCAGATCATCAGCTCCTTACTGCAAAATTCCAGCTTAATGTGAAGAGAGCAGGGAAAACCACTAGACCATTTGGGTATGATCTAAATCAAATCTCATGATTACACAGTGGTGGTGATGAATAGATTCAAAGGATTAGATCTGATAGAGTCCTAAACAACTGTCAATGGAGACTCATAAGATCATATAGGACGCAGTAACCAAAGCCAAATCAAAGAAATGCAAGAAGCTGAAGTGGTTCTCTGAGGAGGATTTGCAAGTAGCTAAGAAAAGAAGAAAAATGAAAGGCAAAGGAATAAGGGTAAGATATACCTGACTGACTGCAAAGTTCGAGAGAATAGCAAAGAGAAATAGGAAAGTCTTAAGTGAACAATGCAAAGAAATAAAGGGAAAAATAGGATGGGAAAGACTAGAGATCTCTTCAAGGGAACTGGAGATACCAAGGGAATAGTTCATGCAAAGATAGGCACAATAAACGACAGAAATGGCATCAGTTCAGTTCAATTCAGTCGCTCATTAATGCTGACTCTTTGTGACCCCGTGAATCACAGCACACCAGGCCTCCCTGTCCATCACCAACTCCCGGAGTTCACTCAGACTCACATCCATGGAGTCGGTGATGCCATCCAGCCATCTCATCCTCTGTTGTCCCCTTCTCCTCCTGCCCCCAATCCCTCCCACCATCAGGGTCTTTTCCAATGAGTCAACTCTTCGCATGAAGTGGTCAAAGTATTGGAGTTTCAGCTTCAGCATGAGTACTTCCAATGAACACCCAGGACTGATCTCCTTTAGCATGGACTGGTTGGATCTCCTTGCAGTCCCAGGGACTCTCAAGAGTCCTCTCAAACACCACAGTTCAAAAGCATCAATTCTTCAGCATTCAGCTTTCTTCACAGTCCAACACTCACATTCATACATGACTACTGGAAAAACCATAGCCTTGACTAGATGGACCTTTGTTGGCAAAGTAATATTTCTGCTTTTGAATATGCTATCTAGTTTGGTCATAACTTTCCTTCCAAGGAGTAAGCATCTTTTAATTTCATGGCTACAATCACCATATGCAGTGATTTTGGAGCCCCCCCAAAATAAAGTTTGCCACTGTTTCCACTGTTTCCCCATCTATTTCCCATGAAGTGATGGGACTAGATGCCATGATCTTAGTTTTCTGAATGTTGAGCTTTAAGCCAACCTTTTCACTCTCCTCTTTCATTTTCATCAAGAGGCTTTTAGAAATGGTATGGACCTAACGAAAGCAGAAATATTAAGAATAAATGGCAAGAATCCACAGGAAAAAAACTGCACAAAAAAGATCTTAATGACCCAGATAACCACTATAGTGTAACCACCCACCAAGAGCCAGACATTGTGGAGTAACAAGTCAAGTCGGCTTAGGAAGCATCACTACAAAGCTACTGGAGACGACAGAATTCCAGCTGACCTTCTTCAAATGCTAAAAGATGAGACTGTTAAAGTGCTGCACTCAATATGCCACCAAATTTGGAAAGCTCATCAGGGGCCATGAGACTGGAAAAGGTCAATTTTCCTTTCAATCCCAAGGCAAAGCAATGCCAAAGAATGTTCAAACTACTTCACAATTGCACTTATTTCACAGGATAGCAAAGTAATGCTCAAAATTCTTTAATCTAGGCTTTAACAGAATGTGAACCTAGAAATTCTAGATGTTCAAGCTGGATTTAGAAAAGGCAGAGGAACTAGAGATAAAATTGCCAACATCCGTTGGATTATTGAAAAAGCAAGAGAGTTCCAGAAAAACATCTATTTCTACTGCATTGACTATGCTAAAGCCTTTGACTGTGAATGTGTTAGTCTGTCAGTCGTGTCTGACTCTTTGCAACCCTATGGACTATAGCCCACCAGGCGCCTCTGCTGATGGGATTCTCAAGTCAAGAATACTGGAGTGGGATGCCATTCCCTTCTCCAGGAGATCTTTCCAATTCAGGGATCAAACCTAGGTCTCCTGCATTGCAAACAGATTTTTTACCATCTGACCACCAGGGAAGCCAGCTAGAGTAAAATAAAAGGGTTCAATACTAAAGTAACTGAATGCTAAAATATTAGAAATCATACAAATGATAGTTCACTATCACAAAAGTCTAGTGGGGAGATGGAGAAAATATTTCCAATTAAGTGACTGAAGCAATTTGTATTTTTTCTTCTTAAAAAATCTTAATCTGCCCTCTGGTATTTAAGAGGTGGATCTTCATGATTGTCTTGATTTACAATCTGGTTCTTATAAAGTATAGCAGCAGGAATCCGAAAAGTGATGTATAGCATTTCCTTGTCAGGGAGCGCATTTCTTACTAGATGAATTGAACTACATGCCTCCAAAAAGATGCCTAACACAGTTCCAGCTCACTGCTGAACATCCTTAGCTGGATTAGCACCTTTGGAAAAGCTGTAACAGTGCACAATGGGAAGGAAGGAGTTCACTGCCATGTGGCTGTCCATCTAAGAGTGCTTTGAAAGAGGTGAAAAACACAATAGGCTTTGCTGGCAAATTCATCAAATTCATGACAATGTGCACAGAATATTTTCTTTCTTTTGACAGTAGTCCCAGCTGCTGCATTAACTCTTCTCTGACTGGTCCTTGCAGGAAGCCTTTCCCATCCAAGTGAAAGGCTTTTGCCTTTTGATCCACTTTATTTAATTTACAAATTAATTAATTACAAATTAATTACTTAATGTAATTAATTAATTACAAAAATTGTGCAGTAGCCATTTATGCGATTCAGGATCGAGATTATTAGCAAACACAATGCAGTTTTTCTTTGCTGCTGGAATGGCGAATGGCCCAATACACCCCAGGAAAAACATCAAATAGAACATTTGCCAGATTGGAGAAGTTCTGTGATATGGCTGTGTTCTGTGGAGAGATGAGGATTCCAACAGACTTTTGAAAAATCAAATTCACAGGTGTAATTGCTTTCTCAAATCTTAGTCATCATATTCTCCTCTCCAGATAGTACTTCCAGTTGGAAATTTTGGTAGATATTATCAATATTATTGATTTGTGAGGATCAAAACAAACTGTGGAAAATTCTTCAAGAGATAGGATACCAGACCTCCTTACCTACTTCTGAGAAGTATGTAGGTTAAGAAGCAACAGTTAGAACCAGACGTGGAACAATGGACTGGTTCCAATTTGGGAAAGGAGGATATCAAGACTGTATATTGTCACCCTACTTATTTAACTTATATGTAGAATGCATCATGAGAAACGCCAGGCTGGGTGAAGCACAAGCTGGAATCAAGATTGCTGGGAGAAATATCAATGACCTCAGATATGCAGATGACACCACCCTTATGGCAGAAAGTGAAGAGGAACTAAAGAGTCTCTAGATCAAAGTGAAAGAAGAGAGTGAAAAAGCTAGCTTAAAACTCAACATTCCAAAAACAAAGATCACGGCATCCAGTCCCATCACTTCATGGCAAATAGATGGAGAAATAATGGAAACATTGGAAGACTTTATTTTCTTGGACTCCAAAATCACTGCAGATGGTGACTACAGCCATGAAATTAAAAGACACTTGTTCCTTAGAAGAAAAGCTATGACCAACCTAGATAGCATATTGAAAAGCAGACACATTATTTTGCCAACAATGGTCCCTCTAGACAAAGCTATGGTTTGTCCAATTGTCATGTATGGATATAAGAACTGGACCATAAAGAAAGCTGAGTACTAAAGAATTGATGCTTTTGAACTGTAATGTTGAGGAAGACTCTTGAGAGTCCCTTGAACTGCAAGGAGATCAAACCAATCAATCCTAAAGGAAAACAACTCTGAATATTCATTGGAAGAATTGATGTTGTAGCTGAAGATCCAATACTTTGGCCACCTGATGCAAAGAACTGACTGATTAGAAAAGACCCTGATGCTGGGAAAATTGAAGGCAGGAGAAGGGGACAATAGAGGATAAGATGGTGGGATGGCATCACCAACTTGATCAATATGAGTTTGAGCAAGCTCCAGTAGTTGGTGAAGGAAGAGAAGGCTGGCATGCTGCAGTCCACGGAGTCACAAAGAGTCAGACACGTCTGAGTGGCTAAGCTGAATTGAACACAAGGTTTATCCTAGAGAATTTTCCATGTTAGCAGAATGACTATTGAGAAGAACTCATATTCTGATGTTGGAGGGACTATTCTGTAAATATTTGTCTATAAAGAAGGCTGGGCACTGAAGAATTGATGCCATTGAATTGTGGTGCTGGAGAAGACACTTGAGAGTTTCTTGGACTGCAAGATCAAACCAGTCAATCCTAAAGGAAATCAACACTGAATAGAAGGACCAATGCTAAAGCTTAAGCTCCAATACTTTGGCTTCCTGATGCAAAGAGCTGACTCATTGTAAAGGACTGTGATATTGGGAAAGATTGAGGGCATGTGGAGAAGTGGGTGACAAAGGATGAGATGGTTGGATGGCATCACTGACTCAATAAACATGAGTTTGAGCAAACTCCAAGAGACGGTGAAGGACAGGAAATTTTGGCATGCTGCAGTCCATGGAGTCGCAGAGTCAGACACGACTTAGTGACTGAACAATTTGGTTTATAATATTGCTCACATGTTCTATTTCTCTGTTGAACTGCTGTATTGTTGTTTTATCCGTTATCAAAAATTAAGCATTGAAACTTCAGATTTTTATTATTGAATTATCTATTTCTCCCTTAACTGTGTCAGTTTTTGCTTCATGTGTTTTGGGGCTACATTGATAGGTGTATATATGTTTAAAATTCTCATATTTTTCTAATTATAAATTAACCCTCAATAAGGATAAAACGTTCCTGTACATGTATGCATGCTCAGTCATGTGCAACTTTTTGTGACCCCATGGACTGTAGCCCACCAGCTCCTCTGCCCTTGGAATTTTCCAGGCAAGAATACTGGAATGGGTTGTCATTACCTACGCTAGTGTTTCTATTTCTCCCGTAATTATTTTCACCTCCAACTATATTTTGCCTAATTTTAGTACAACTAGTTCCTCTCTCTTTGACTATCATTTTCATGTAAATGTTTCCATCCTTTTCTTTTTAATCTATTTATGTCTTTGAATAAAAGTATGCATCCTGTAGCTAATATATTTATTCTACCAACATCTGTCTTTTGATTGAGGTGTTTAATCTACTCGGATTTAATATAATTACTAATAAGGCAGCGTTTATATTTGTCCTTTTGCTGTTTGCTTCCTTATGTCGTATGCTTTTTTTGTTTTTCCTTGTTCCTTGATTTCTATCTTTTATTTTTGTTAAATATATATTCTCTTGTTGTGTTAGTCATTCAGTTGTGTCTGACTCTTTGCAAGTCCATGGACTGTAGCCAACCAAGCTACTCTATCCATGAAATTTTCTAGGCAGAAATACTGGAATGGGTTGCCATTCCCTTCTCCATGGGATTCTTCCCAACTCAGGGATTGAACCTGGGTCTGCTGCATTGTAGACAGATTCTTTACCATCTGAGCTATAGGAAAGCCTACATGTTCTCTAGTGTATCTTTTTAATTTCATTGTTGTTTGTTTCAACATATTTATTTCAGATATTTTTGTAGTGTTTGCTCTGAAAATTACAATTACCACCTTAATGTGAAATAATCCAGTTGATTCATGCCAATTTAATTTCAATATTGTGCAAAAACTTCTGTCTAAAATATCCCTATTTCTTCTTCCTCCTTTGCAAAAATGTACATCTGTATAAATGATAGGCCTCTTAATGCAGCTTTATATTTATTGATATTCAGTTGTCTTTGAAAACAGATTGGAGAGGAAAAGAATTACAGAATAATGCATGTATATTTCCTTTCATAATGGCTACACAGTTACCATCACCATAGTATTTTCACACTTCCTTTCATTCTTTATACATAATTTCCTGTACTTCTTTGAATTTATTACAATAGCTTATTTAAAATCTTTTTCTGCTAAGTCCAAAATCTGGTGCCCCTGAGGGCCTTTTTCTATGAGCTGTTTTTTTCCCAGTGTGTGTGGACTTTCCTGTTTCTTCTAATTCCTTGTATTTTGTTGCCGCTGTTGTTGTTACAAACAAATAGACTTGTTTGTAATAGCTCTGGTATTAGATCCATCCACTTCCCACTGAGCTAACCTCTGAATCACTCAAATAGCCACCTATTTCCCAGGGAAATAGGTCTGAAATAGGTCTGAAAGTTCAGACAAAATATTGACTCTGTACTGAGGATGATGCTTTAACAGAGCTCCACAAGCAGTTCAGTCTTTTTGTTCTCTGCAATGGCTGCTGGCTTTTACCTCCTACACTTCTAAGGTGAGAAGGGAATGAAAGGAGAGGAGATTAGCCCTAAATTCAAATATTACAGATCTCACTGTCTTACCAAAGTTCAGCAGCCTCTCTTGTATAGACAATTTTTAGTTCGTTCTGTGGTTTTGGCTAATTGACAGACTTCTGGAATGATTGGCTTTAGTTGTTTTGTTTATATTTTATTGTTATGGCAAAACCAATACAATATTGTAAAGTAATTAACCTCTAATTAAAATAAATAAAATTAAAAAATTATTAAAAAGAAAAAAAAAAAGGAAAGTGATTTCATCAAAGTCCTCTCCCTGCCAAAGAGGTTGATCCTCCCAGATTAACATCTGTTTTAAAGTACATATCCCTAAGTATACCTCAGTCATGGTGCAAAGTCTGAACACTAGAAAGCACAGTTAAATGAGATGCTGACATTTTCAGAAATCCTGTGATCATTCAGAATAAAGAAAATCTGCACAGCTAAGTAATATAGTTAACAAGAAAAAACTAAGATACATGGATAGAATTTCTTCACTTTTATTGGCATTCAGTTCAAGTCCATAAAAAAAGAAATGAAAGAGGTCTTAAAAGGGATATTACATGCTAATCCCAAGTAAGATTTATCGGATGGGGGAGCCAGCAGCCACTTTGGTATCTTAACTTATTTTCTAATTTTACAATTCATAAAATACTCACCAAGGCATGACACAAGTTTGGAGTTCAAGCATGGTGCATTTTATGTTGCAAGATCCATTAAAAGCAGTAATTTGTAAGATCTTCAATAAAAAAGTGTGCATTTTTTTTTCAAAGAATACTTCAAAGAGGGAAGCAGGACTCCTTAATCCAATTTTATGTGAAAAGTAATCTCTTTCTCATCTGGGGTCTTCTCTATTCTGTGATTGTGGTTGAAGCTGGAGGACTAGGACAGACTGAATGGCATCTCTTCATGGTAGTAGTTCTTTTCCACAAGTGTGAAATGACAATCTGGCTTTCCCTCAGGGGAAAGCAGTAAATCTCAAATCTCAGGAATGACAGGGACTTTGGTCATGAACTCATTCTGCTCAGGATTACCTTCTCTGCCTAGTTTTATCCTTCGCTGTCCAAAGTCCAGAGTATGAACAGAGCAGTTTGACAAGATTCACTTATTTTGCATCATCAGCCTACTGACCTTCCTTCCTCTATGAAAAGTGGAATTCTAATGTAAAAAGGCAGTGCCAGAAGGACGGAATGGAAATGTCCCAGCTGGTTACTAACCAGGTCTGTGAAATTCAGTTTTATTCTTCCTGAGCCTCACTGCCCTCATCTATAAACTGTTTGTCCCACCTGGTTTTATTAGATTATCAAATGAGATCATGATACTTAAAACAACATTAAATATAACACCCAATAAAATGTTCTGACGCTCATAGGAGTAACACAATTCTATTGAAAGAATCTTGAAAAAAATCTGTCTTTAATTCACTGTATTGCATTTATTCCAAACTTACTATAAGCAATGATCACTCTCTACCTTATTTGGCATTTTTAACACTTTTAATTATTGTTTATTTAAGACATTAAAACAAAATTACACCGAAATGATTAACACTGCTTTGTAGGAATTCCAGTATAAGATCACTTATAAGTTTCACAAAATCAGGCTGGCAACATGAGACCTGTGAGAGCAGAACCTTTAACTAGATTCCACCTCCCCACAGCTTGTTTTGAGAGAAGAGACCTGTGGGTCACTTGATAAAAATAATATTTGATGTAAATGGACTTTATTCACAATTATTTTAGGAAAAAACAGAAAGATTGTCTCAGTTTATAAATCAATGATAAGTAAAGAACTAGTCAAGACTCTGCTCAATATTATGCAACAACCTAAATGGGGGAAATTTTGAAAAAAGACACACATATACTGAATCACTTTGGTGTATACTTGAAACTATCACAACATTGTTAATCAACTATACTCTAATGTAAAATAAAATGCTATGCCCTGTACATATCACTTTTCTCTGTGATCCACTTCTGTTTGAAATCTTCAATCATCCATCCAAGGAAAAATGTGTAAATCATAAGATTCTTATGTCATGGGATTTGTTTTTCAGTCTTCACATATGTACATCATGTCTACAAAGATCCATACAATCCACTCTTCAAGGTGGTGGTGGTGATGCAAAGCAAACTAGATGAGGTCTAGAAGAGTACCAAGGTGGTCCATAAAGGTATGGATTCTCAATGCTATGTTTATCTTTCTTTTTTGTTCTGTTCTTCCAAATATAAAACTGGCTATGCTACATTTGTTTATCTCTTTCAATACTTTAAAAGACTAAGAATACTTGAAATAAATCTGCATAAGTTCACAATATAGTTACATCATTCAAATTTCCCTCTCCACAAAGGGTCTCTACTTTTTCACTCTATCCACTCCACCCTGCCCTAGGTCTCCATGCAGAAATTATGTCTCATCACCCTTGTCTTTTCTTAGTCTTTTTAATCATATGTCTCTCACAATCTTTATCCTAGTCCTTTATCTTCTGTTAAAATATTATATGAATCTGTTTTATCCTCTGTGGTTTCTTATAATCTCCTGGAATGCAGAGTCCATATCTGATTCAATTTACTCAATCCCATAACTTCCAATATATACATGAGCGATATATATCAGAATAATTCTTCCCATGACACTTGGAACATTGCCTGGAATATAATAGGTGTTCAATAAATATTAAATCCAATGAATGATTGCATGATGTCTGGCTAAATTGAAAGACAATCCATATATAAATATAAGATGTAATTTTTAGTGCCTTTGGCAGTTTTGAAGACTGGAATAATGACTTTTGCCTTTTAAAATATCTATTTTTTCCAAAGAAGAGACAAGAGAGAAAATTGTAAGTCTCCTTTTGGACCCCAGATGCATAGTGAATACAAGATGCCTAAAATTAAAGTAATAAGATATTTGAAAAATCAATGCCCTTACCAGAATGTCAGGTCATTCTGTAAAATTTAAGTCTATGGACAAAACCTGAGATTTTACAGCTGTTATCTAGATGTTGGATCAAGTAAGAAAATTAGTTTAGAACAGGCTTTTGGACTCTGTGGGAGAGGGAAAGGATGGGATGATTTGGGAGAATGGCACTGAAACATGTATAATATCATATATAAAATGAATCGCCAGTCCAGGTCCAATGCATGATACTGGATGCTTGGGGCTGGTGCGCTGGGACGACCCAGAGGGATAGTACAGGGAAGGAGGAGGGAGAGGGGTTCAAGATGGGGACCACGTGTATACCTGTGGCAGATTCATGTTGATGTATGGCAAAACCAATACAATATTGTAAAGTAATTAACCTCCAATTAAAATAAATTTTAAAAATAAAATTCAAAAGGTCAAAAAAAAAGAAAATTAAGAATTGCTTAGACTCCAATGACAGTCAAGAGCACAAGCCAATTTAATGCAGTATTCTTTTTCACAGTTGCATTCAGAGAGAATGAAAGCTTCTCAATTCAGCACACACTTAACACTAGATTTTTTTAAATTTCTTTTATTTTACTTTAAAATTTTGTGTGACGTATAATTGATTTCCAATATTTTATTAGTTTCAAGTATATAACAGTGATTCCATATGTTTATGGATTATCTTCTATTTAGAGTTTTTTTCTTTAAATTTATTTTGTTTATTTTTTAATTATTTTATCTTCTTCGTGTGGAATGTTT